>RYFJ01003213.1:0-82107 GCA_003991445.1 Oryza meyeriana var. granulata
ACCCAGAGAGATGTTTAGAATCCTCCGCATCAATGTAGCCACGGAATAATGTTGCCATGGCAACTGAATGGCAGACAGCACTGTAGGCACGAGTACCACTTTATGCACAAATAATCCATCGGCGTGGTCAGGCTGTTAAACCCCGAGAAAGATACTGCATTCGCCCATTTTAATGAGAGCACGCCTTCGGTGATCTTCGTAAGGATATTCCCTCCGGACCTGGTGGATAAACAGATACCCCAAACATATTATGTTTAGCAAATAAGGCTCTGCATGAAGATATCTGTTTACCTCATTGGTTCCTCGGTTGGTAGACCGCGAGTATAATTTCAACTCAGCCTGGGGCGGCCCCATGGGACATGCTACTGTACGAACTCTGTCTTGGTGGTTTTTTACAAGTAGAGCCGGTCCTGAACCAACGCTAGCCCAGCATGAGCTCTATAGAAGTAGCATCCATCGCATGTCAGGATGAGTGATGGCGGCGTTGCGTGAACGCGCAATCAGCAGAGGAATCGCTCGTCTGAAGTCTTTCCGCTTATGCTCACCCGGATGCATCCTGGTTGGCCACAGACGCCGTGGTAGGTATATTGCAGACTCTGCTGCTCTCACCGGTGTGACGGCGGTGCTGGGACTCCGGATGATGCTCTTGAAGCATAGGTTTTCTCTCGACTTCGTAAAGCCGGATAAGGTACGCCAAACCTAGCATTGCGTAGCGATTCTGGCTGGGCGCCCTCATTGGGGCGTATCCTACTTAGCGAGTAGTACAGCACCCGACTGGCGCCGGAGGGCCCGTTATTAGCCGCATGGAGCGTAGCGAGGAAGAATGACTCCGCTGGCGCAATAACTCGGTAAGTAGCCCTCATGGGGAATTCCCGAGGTGTATTTTGGCAGACTTGTCAAGCCCCGAGCGTGGAGATAGGCTCACAGCCCTGAGTTCACTGTCACGCATATCCGGAGCTGGGCTGCAATGATAAAAATATGGATGAGTAGCATCTGATGACTGGAATATCAACCGAAATAAAATGGTTATTTTTACAATGTATGTAAATACTGTGTTTTCTCTTTTTGATATTAATTTCCTCGATGTAGTTGACCCTTCGTTTAAGCATTCTGCCGCGTCTAGTCTACTGCCCCTAGCGTCGGGTGTTGGTCATGGCTATTTCAGGACACGGTTTTGCGCGCCTGACTTGAGCTCCTCCGCCTCTCTACTGGGCAAGAAGTTTCACGGATCGAGATTTATGCTACATCGAGTACTTTTGTAATCATTTAAAGAAGCACAAAAAGGAAAAAAGTAAATGCGGCAGCTTGTACACCATTAGGTGTAAGGCGGCTGTGGCACTGCAAGGCGCGTGAGGAGATGTTATTGAAAGCGACTTACGCTGTTCGGTAAATTTTAGGAGTGGGGATGCCATCTTCCTCGTGTTTGGCTTGTGAGCGCATCCGGGCATGTCACTTGTTGTTCTGATAATCTCTTTCAGTTGTTGAAGGTCGAAGGCGGTTTGTGACGCGACTGCACACAATGGAGCCGTCTGACTTGCGTTTGCGATTTCCGTCAGCTTTAGTCGGGACCGCGTCGTCGGTGTCGTCCCGCTTCTTCTGTCAGGGTGCTTGTTTGTCATCGAGGGCCTCGGCAACAGCGGTGCGAGTCGGCGTACTTGTTTGCCATGTCGAATAGGGCCTTGCAGAGTTGGGAGTGCTTCCGCGTGAATTTGGTCGATGAACGAGGGTGTCTTTGACTCCTTTTCGAAAGGCGGCCGATGACGACCTCATCCTTGTGTTTGGGATCGAATTTTTCTTCTCAGAGAACTCTTGATGAAGTCACGAAGAGACTCGTTCTTCCTTTGATGCAACTGATATAAGTCAGTGCTCGAAAGATGGCCTCTCGTACGTTCCCTGGAAGTTGGGCGATGAAGCGTTCCCGGGTTCTCCCCAGGAGCCGAATTGATTGCTTGGGCAAGTCCTGTTAGCCCATGTCCTCGCTGAGTCGGCTAGAGCGACTGGGAGGTAGTTAGCCATGACTTTGTGATTTCCCCCCAGCTGCTCGGATCGCCAGAGTGTAGACCGTGAGCCAGGACTCGGGATTGGTCTTGCCATCGTATTTGTTGATGCCCTGTAGGCTTAAGCTGACTGGCCAGTCGACCTGTCGTAGTTCCTGGGTGAAGGCGGTATGCCTTCGTCTTCATGAGGACTCCGACCACGACCTACCGGCGCGAAACCGCCCGTAGTGGAGGCCGAAATGCTCGTTCTCGTCTTCCAGCTGGCGTTGGTCGTCTTCTTCTCGTTTGCGGTCGTCCGAGCATTAATGTCTTGCTGAAGGTCGCGCCGCAGTCAACGGTCTCGGAGGTCCTGGTTGCCCCGACGGTCGCTTCGACGTTGCCGGTTGTTGTGGTTGCGAGTGACGTCTGGCTTGACTCCGCGTGCTGCCGACTAGAGCCGGTCTCGATGTCGCTTTGAGGTGGATGAGACTGCCGCTGGGGAAGTGACCGACTGGTCAGTACGAGTGTGTTGCCGACTGTTGGTGTTGCTGACATGCGGGCAGCGGTAAGCATGGCTTTTATCCTTGCGATCGTCGGGTGGCCTGGTGATCAGGCCCAAGTTGGACCGTGTCCAGTAGGGTTGCGGCGGCCACGATGTTCTGTTGTGGCGTGACGAAGACGTCGTGGTCGCCGACTTTTGTTTGGAGGGTTTGTTGCTGAGCGGTTCGCCCAGCCCTGCGTAGGCCGTCGTTGCGGGCGTGCGGGCGTCTTGCTTCTTCCTCCTGTTGTTCTCGCAGTCGGCAGGCCTCCTCCTCTTGTTGTTCGTGTAGTCGGCGTGATTCCTGAGTAGGAGTATAGCCTTTGGATGCCATGAAGATTTCTCATGGCGGAGAGAAGCTTGCCGAGCTGCTATCCGACTTAGAGTCGTAGTCCGACTGGAAGTCGGAGTCCGACTTCGAGTCGAAGAAGGGATGGTTGATGGGGATGAGTGTAACTCCGACCTCCCTAGATCCGATCTCGAGCGGCTCGGGGCCGTATCCGAGTCGAACTCCAGGGGATCGGGTTTGCCGAGTCGGATGTAGATTGTAGATATCCGCGGCGTCTCCGAGAACGAACGGGAAATTGACGATCTCTTCCCTTCTCAGCCCGATCTCGGCCGGCTTGAAACCGAGTCCGAGTCGAACACTGAAAGGAAGAGTTGTCCCTGGGCTCGGGCGTATAGGAGATCGCCACAGCATGTCGTCGAAGATTGCCGCAGCGTCGTGTGGGCCGACTAGCGCGGAGTCGGCTGGTTCCTCGGCCGGTTGGATCGGGTCCGTGTCGGCCAAGGTGAGATTGCCGAACATGTCAGCGGCGAAGTCGAGGCTTCCGAATGAGATTGTATCTTCGGGAGAGAATTTGCCGCCGTCGACTCCGGTTGTTGGATCCATCAAGCTTGTAGATGTAGATCGCGCCGAAGCCCCTACCTGGCGCGCCAACTGTCGATGTTTTACACCGGCAATAAATATATGGGGCTACTCGGCGGATGGAAACTCGGTGGATTGCAAAGGAACACAGAAGATTTTAAACTGGTTCAGGCCCTCGATGTGAGGTAATACCCTACGTCCAGTTGTGGTGTTATTCCTTTGAGGATTTGTGGTGGTGATTCTGATGAACTGTATGGCCGTGTGCTTCTATGAGCTCTTCTGCCCTCATGGGGCGCCCTGCTTCCCCTTATATACTGGGGGACAAGGTTACAAGGTAGGAGTCCCCATCGGATTACGACTAGGAGATCTCCCCTTAGAGATATAACGCACCCGACTAGGACTGTATATTCCTTTCTATACAAGGCGAAGTCTGCCGAATCTAGCTATATCTCTAATTACAAGGCTAGGCCCATCCTCTATCCGAGTGGTCCATATGCTTGTCATGAGGTACCCGGGGCCCATGGCACCCACATTCGGGTGATTGTTTTCATCATCCGATGCTACTCATCCGGTATCTTTATAGTGTAGGGCCAGCTCCGGATACGCGTGACTGGAACTCAGGGCTGCGAGCCTATCTCCTACACTCAGGGGCTGGACAGGTCTACCAAAATACACTCGGGATGCTCCACGAGGGCTACTGACCGAGTACTTGCACCAATCGGGATGATATCTTCCCCGGCTACGCTCCATGTGAACTGACGACCAACCTCCGTCATTAGTTGGGGGTCGTATACTACTCGACTGGGTGAGGTATGCCCCATGAGGGTCGCCAGCCGAATCCTACGCTAATTCTAGGTTCGGGTACCTTATTCGGTCGCAACTCGGCTAAGTAGGGTACGCCCCATGCGGGTCGCTAGCCAAATCCTATGCTAATGCTGGGTTCGGGTACCTTATTTGGCCATAACTCTGTTGGATAGGGTACGCCCCATGAGGGTCGCCAGCCGAACCCTTTTCTAACGCAAGGTTCGGGTACCTTATTCGGCTTTACCCAAGTTAGAGAAGACTTACGTCGTCTAAGCGCATCCGGAGTTCTCATGTACCGCGTCACACCTGAGGAGGGAAAGCAGATTCTACAACATACCTACTCAGGCACCTGTGGCAACTAGGCTGCATCCAGAACATAAGTCAGAAGGCTTGTAGACAAGGATTCTTCTGGCTGATTGCAATTACTAATGCTGGAGTACTCGTCCTAACATGCGATGGATGCTACTTTTATAGAGCTATGCTGGGTAGGTCGGCTCAGGCCGGCTTATTTGGTAGCAGCCACCAAGATATGAGTTCCTACAGTAGCATGCTCCATATGGGCCGCCCGCCGGCTGAGTTGAAATTATAGCGCTGGTGCTACCAACAGGAACCGATGAGGTAAACAGATATGCTTCATGAGAGCCTTATTGCTAAACATATATGTTTGGGTATCTATTTTATCCACCAGGTCTCGAGGATATATCCTTACAAGGATCACAAGCTGGTCTTCATTAAAATTGGGGATGCAGGTATCTTTCTCGGGTACACCTGACCAAACCGTGGATTTATTTTCATAAAGTGGTACTCGGCCTACATGCCTGGCCATTAGTTGCCATGAGCAACATTATTCCCACTGACATGATGCGGAGGAGTCTAACTTTCGAGTAGTGCACTACTCGGGAGAGACTATAAATTTCTCATTCCTGCTGACATGACGCGGAGGAGTCTAACTTCTGGGTAGGACACCACTCGGGAAAGACTATAAACCCCTCTTTCTAGCTGACATGACGCTGAAGAGTCCCATATACGAGTAGTATCCTACTCGGCAAGACTATAAATACCCATTCCGACTAACATGAAGTCGAAGAGTCCTACATAGAAGTACTTCCCTGCTCGGCAATACTATAAATCATATTCCGATTGACATGATACCGAAGAGTCTCATATACCAGCAGTAATCTACTCGGGAAAGACTTCCAGGTTAAAGATCTTTGACTTTATGTTTAATTGTCTTCACAATTAAGCACAAAGTCAGGGGCTACACCTAATAGGTGCACCTATTCGGTGCATACTATTCATACTTCTACAAGGAGCCCTTCATAGCCTCGCTGAGAGCTGACATGAAGCAGGACTCGGGAGAAGAAGCACTCGGACAAAAAGTACTCGGGAGCAATGCACTCGGGAAGACTTCACCGTTGAGGATGAGCACTCGGCATCAGCTGTGACTCAACTATGAAGGTCTCAGGGGCTACTGTGGGTGCCATGGGCCCCGGGTACCTCATGACAAGCATATGGACCACTCGGATAGAGGATGGGCCTGGCCTTGTAATTAGAGATATAGTAATCCCTGGCAGACTTTGCCTTGTACGATAAGGAAAATACAGTCCTAGTTGGGTGCATTATATCTCTAAGAGGAGATCCCTTGGCTGTAATCCGGTTGGGACTCCTACCTTGTAACTTTGTCCCCCAGTATATAAGGGGAGGCAAGGCGCCCCCTGAGGGAAAGAGCAGACATAAGCTCGCAGGTTGAGTTGGTTCACCAGAATCACCACCACAAATCCTCAAAGGAATAACACCACAACTGGACGTACGGTATTACCTCACATCGAGGGCCTAAACCAGTATAAAATCTTTCTGTGTTCCTTTGCAATCCATCAAGTTTTCCTCCACCGAGTAGCCCCATATATTTATTGCTGGTGTAAAACATCGACACCAGTCGACCTGTTGTAGATCTTGGGTGAAGGCCGGTATGCCTTCGTCTTCATAAGGGCTCCAACTCCGAATACGGTGGCGAAACCGCTCGTGGTGGAGGCCGAAACGCTTGTTCTTGTCTTCCAGTTGGCGTTGCTCATCTTCTTCTTGTTCACGGCGCCGAGCGATGATGTCTTGCCAAAGGTCGTGCCATAGTCGGTCTCGGAGGTCCTGATCATCCCGACGGTTGCTTTGACGTCGCCGGTTGTCGTTGGGGTTGCCGAGTGACGCCTGACGTGCCTCCATATGCGGCTGACTGGAGCCAGCCACTCGGCGTCACTTTGAGGTAGATGAGACTGCCGTTGGGGATGTCGACCGGTTGGTCGGTATGAGGGTATCATCCGACTGTTGGTGCTGCTGACATGCAGCAGCGGTAAGCATGGCTTTTATCCTTGCGATCGTCGGGGTGGCCTAGTGATCAGGCCGGAACTGGAGTGTATCCAGTAGAGTCACAGCGGCCACAATGTTCTGTTGAGGAGTAATGAAGACGTCGTGGTGGCAGACTCAGGTTTGGAGGATTTGTTGCTGTACAGTCCGCCCGGCCCTGTGTAGAGCGTCGTGCCGGCGTCTTGCATCTTCCTCTTGTTGCTCTCGCAGTCGGCGTGCTTCCTGCTCTTGCTGCTCGCGTAGTTGGCGTGATTCCTGAGTAGGAGTTGAGCCTTTGGATGCCATGAAGATTTCTCGTGGCGGGAAGAAGCTTGCCGAACTGCTATCCAACTTAGAGTCGAAATCCGACTAAGAGTCGTAGTCCGACTGAGAGTCGTAGTCGGAATAGTTGATGGGGGTGATTATAACTCCGACCTCCCTAGATCCGATCTCGAGCGGCTCTGGGCCGTATCTGAGTCGAACTCCAGAGAATCGGGTTTGCCATGTCGGATGTTGTCTGATGATATCCGTGGCGTTGCTGAGTCTGTACGGGAGATTGAAGATCTCTTCCCTTCTTAGCTCGATCTTCGCCGGCTCAAGGCCGAGTCCGAGTCAAACACCGAAGGAAAGAGTTGTCCCGAAACCTGGACAAGATGAAGATTTCCGCAGCAAGTCGATGAGGGTTGCTGCAGCGTCGTGTGGACTGACTAGCGCGGAGTCAACCGGTTCCCTGGCAGATCGGATCGAGTCCGAGTCGGGCAAGGTGAGATTGCCGATCTGGTCGGCGATGAAGTCAGGGATTCCGAATGCAATTGTATCTCCAAGGGAGAGTTTGCCGCCATCGACTCCGGTTGCTGGATCCATTGAACTTGTAGATGTAGATCGCGCCAAAGCCCCTACCTGGCGCGCCAACTGTCGATGTTTTACACCAGCAATAAATATATGGGGCTACTCGGCGGATGGAAACTTGATGGATTGCAAAGGAACACAGAGAGATTTTATACTGGTTCAGGCCCTCGATGTGAGGTAATACCCTACGTCTAGTTGTGGTGTTATTCCTTTGAGGATTTGTGGTGGTGATTCTGGTGAACCAACTCAACCTGCCCTTAGGGGGCGCCCTGCCTCCCCTTATATACTGGGGGACAGGGTTACAAGGTAGGAATCCCAACCAGATTACGGCCAAGGGATCTCCTCTTAGAGATATAATGCACCCAACTAGGACTGTATGTTCCTTACTGTACAAGGCAAAGTCTGCCGGATGCTACCTTATCTCTAATTACAAGACTCGGCCCATCCTCTATCCGAGTGGCCCATATGCTTGTGGTGAGGTACCCGGGGCCCATGGCACCCATAGAGCTGCTCCAGTTCCGCGAAATGGGGGGCCATTTCAACCAGGATTTTGGTCATCACCTTGTTGCGGCAACAAGCTCCTGGTCAGGGGGAGAGCAAGTCAAAATTGGAGTCAAGACGTCAAAATGAAAAGACCATCAGGACTCTTATCACAGGGGTCATACCCGAACCCCCTCGGACCCGGCAATGGCGACGCTGAGCAACCTTTCGCGTTCCCTCCTCGCTGCGGCCTCATTAAGCCGGAAGCTCTTCACGGTCCTGTCAGGCGCCGTCCAGGTGAACATCCGGGGTGTCCTACGTGCAGGAGCTTCAATCCGAGGCAGGTTTGGGATCTCCGGCGGTGGCGACGATGACGAAGACGACCACGACGGCGATGGGGTCCTGGCCTCCACGCAGTCGTCCCCTGCGGCCTCGGGGATTGACTCGGGGGCTCCAATAGCGGCCTCTGCGGTGGCCGACACTTCAGGGGCTAGGGCCTCAACATCAGTAACTGCCTCTTGGTCGGGTGGCGACGGCGACCCTACAGTCGGGACCACCTCAGTCTCCGCGACTGGGCTGGCCACCGGCTCAGCGGGTATGTTCGCGGCTGCCGGCTCGGCTGGGGCAGGCTCTTCAAGGGGAGCGGTCGGATCGGTCTCCTTGATATCGATATCGGCCCGTTTCCTGCATGACAAACAAGATATCAGAACACTACTTCAACAGGCAAGAATCCCAGAAGACCCGGAGCAGCATACCTCTTGGAGAACTTGAGTCTCCCACCGGATGATTCAGGTTCCGGCGCAGTGCGCTCAGCAGTCGGGCTAGTCGGCGTCACAATTGGTGGCGGCACATCAGCTTGAGGCGGCCCCGTCTCTAGTGTGGCTGGCTTGGGCACCCCCGTGCTCGGCGGTACCCGCTCCAGCCAGCCACTCGGCGGTACTGTTGCCGGACTCGGCAATGTTGGGCTCGGCCCCGTAGGTCTCAACCTGGGGCTTGATCGCCTGGGCGTCGCGGCGGCGGTGTCCTTTATCTTCAGCCCTCCTACCGCGACACGCGGCATCATGGCCCCCTCGCCCCGATAAAGAATAGGTTTCTTCCCGGCTCTCTTGGAGTCGGGTTGGGTGGCAGCGGGGCTCCTTGGCCTTTTCTTCAATGCAACAGCCAACAATGGGCGGGAGTCCTCATCAAACTCCATGCACCACTGCGGAAGATTCAACAGAATACATCATACAAGTCCACAGGCATTCGCTACAAAGGAAAGACGGAGGTTACCTCGGGGCGGGGCCAACTGCGCCTATAAGACGCAATGCGTCTCTTCTTGTCTTCGGTCTCATTCACCCCGCTGGAGAAGTATCCGAACAGGGTTTCCATCACCTTCTGCTCGTTGGCTGACTCATGGCTGACCCGGTCAGGATCATGTTTTCCCTGGTAATCCCAGCCGAATGCACTCCTTAGCTTCAGGGGCTGGAAGCGCCGGGTCAGGAACCTCCTGGCCACCTAGGGACCAGTCAGGCCAGCCTTCTTGAAGTTATCTAACATTGTCAACAGTTGATGCACCTGGCCCATCTCCTCAAGGGTTGGATCTGCTGACCAATTTGGTAAAACCACCGGTGGCAAACCGGTGAATGGCCGCAAGGAGGGAGCCAGATCTGCGTAGTAGAACCACTCCTTGCGCCAGCCTTTTAAGGAGAATTTCAAGGGAAGATCAAGATATGACTTTTTCCTATCACTCCTTAGCTGAAGACCAGCCCCCCCAATCACACTGATGTTATTTTTGGAGGGCTAGGGTTTAATGTGGAACAAGTGCCTAAAGAAGTTGAAATGGGGTTCCACTCCCAAATAACACTCGCACAGAGTAACAAATATGGAGATCTGAAGAATTGAGTTGGGATTCAAATGCACCACCTCTAACTTATAGAAGTCAAGGATTCGGCGAAAGAATGCAGAAGAAGGAAGGCACAAACCCTGGTCGAAAAAAGAAGCAAAAACTACCATTTCGCCAGATTGGGGATTTGGAGCCGACTCACCCTTAGCCGGCCGCCAGCGGATCACTTCTTGGCTCGGTAACTTCGATTGATTCTCCACCAGCGTCAGTTTCACTGAACCGCAATCCGACATCGGCCAAGTATTCCCCGGTGAACCCGCAAGATCAAAAGCTTTTGGCATGGTTGGAGGCGAAGAGATTTGGGGGAAAAGCAATTGGGGGCTTGGAACAGATGAGGAAAACCAAAGTCGCCCGAGTTTGCGCAGGAAGCAGCGGTAATAGCTAACCCTAGCCGAGCGAGAGGCGAAAAGTTGGGCGCGAAGGTGGAAGACGAAGCGATTGGCTGATTTGGGGAAGATGAAGGGATCTTTTTCTCTCTCCCCACTTTTATAGAGCCGATGCCGACTAGATGGGCTTGGGCCTACACGGTCAGCACTGGGCCACCAAGATATGAGTTCCTACATTAGCATGCTCCATGTGGGTCGTTCGCAGGCAGAGTTGAAATTATAGCGTTGGTGCTACTAACAGGAGCCGATGAGGTAAACAGGTATGCTTCATGAGAGCCTTACTGCTAAACATATATGTTTGGGTATCTATTTTATCCACAAGGTCTCGAGGATATACCCTTACAAGGATCACGAGCTGGTCTTCATTAAAATTGGGGATGCAGGTATCTTTCTCGGGTACACCTGACCACGCAGTGGATTTATTTTTCATGCAGTGGTACTCGGCCTACATGCGTGGCCACTAGTTGCCATGAGCGACATCATTCCAGCCAACATGACGCTGAAGAGTCTAACTTTTGAGTAGTGCACTACTCGGGAGAGACTATAAATATCTTTTCCCGCTGACATGATGCGGAGGAGTCTAACTTCTGAGTGGGACGCCACTCGGAAAAGACTATAAACACCTTTTTCCAGCTGACATGACGCTGAAGAGTCCCATATACGAGTAGCATCCTACTCGGCAAGACTATAAACATACATTCCAACTGACACGAAGTCGAAGAGTCCTACATACGAGTAGATCCTTACTCGGCAAGACTATAAAGTTTATTCCGGTTGACATGATACCGAAGAATCTCATATACTAGTAGTAACCTACTCGGGAAAGATTATCAGGTTAAAGATCTTTGACTTTATGTTTAATTGTCTTCACAATTAAGCACAAAGTTGGGGGCTACACCTAATAGGTGTGCCTATTGGGCGCACACTATTCATACATCTACATGAAGCCCTTGATAGCCTCACTGCCAGTTGACATGAAGCAGGACTCGGAAAGAAGACTCACTCAGACAAAGAGTACTTGGGAGCATCGCACTCGGGTAATTTTCACCGTGGAGGGTGAGCACTTGGTGTCAGCTGTGACTCAACTATGAAGGTCTAAGGGGCTACTGTGGAGGCCATGGGCCCTGGGTACCTCACCACCTGCATATGGGCCACTCAGATAGAGGATGGGCCGAACCATGTAATTAGAGATAAGATAACACCCGACAGGATTTACCTTGTACAATGAGGAATAACAGTCTTAGTCGGATAGGTTTCTATCTCTAAGAAGGAAATCCCTTGGCCATATCTGGCTGGGATCCTTATCATGTACCCCGGTCCCCCAGTATATAAGGGGAGGCAGGGCACCCCATGAGGGCAGAACAACACACGGAAGATCATTGATCACCAAAACACCTCAGAGGAATAACACCTTAACTGGACGTAGGGTATTACCTCACATCGAGGGCCTGAACCAGTATAAAACCTTTTTGTGTTCCTCTGCAATCCACTGAGTTTCCCTTCGCCGAGTAGCCCTATAGTTTTATTGCCGGTGCAAAGCATCGACACAAGGTATCAGTAACCTTATTCTTGTCAGCTACATTGGGCTATTCTCAGCTGAGGTCATCTTTAACCTGGTAGTCCCAACCGAAATGGCTCTTGGCCTTTAGTGGTCTGGTGCGGCGATTGAGGAAGCACCTTGCCACCCAGGGACCAATCAGCCCCATGCTCTTCAGATGGTCAATCCTCTCCATTAGCTGGTATACATGCCCCATTTCTTCATAGGTTGCCACTGATGACTAGCTTGGCAGGATGGTTGGTGGAGCACCAGTGTGGAGGCCATGGGCCCCGGGTACCTCATGACAATCATATGGGCCACTCAGATAGAGGATGGGCCTGGCCTTTTAATTAGAGATATCGTAATCCCTAGCAAACTTTGCCTTGTACGATAAGGAAAACACAGTCCTAGTTGGGTGTGTTATATCTCTAAGAGGAGATCCCTTAGCCGTAATCCAGTTGGACTCCTACCTGTAACCCTGTCCTAGTATATAAGGGAGGCAGGGTGCCCCCTGAGGGCAGGTTGAGTTGGTTCACTAGAATCACCACCACAAATCCTCAAAGGAATAACACCACAACTGGACGTAGGTATTACCTCGCATTGAGGGCCTGAACCAGTATAAAATTCTGTGTTCCTTGAATCCACCGAGTTTCCATCCGCCGAGTAGCCCCATATTCATATTGCCGGTGTGAAACATCGACAGTTGGTGCGCCAGGTTGGGGCTTCGGCGCGATCTACATCTACAAGCTCGATGGATCCAGCAACCGGAGTCAACGGCGGCAAACTCTCCCCCGGAGATACAATTTCATTCGGAAGCCTCGACTTCGTCGCCGACCAGATCGGCAATCTCACCTAGGCCGACTCGGACTCGATCCGATCTGCCAGGGAACCGGCCAACTCCGCGCCAGTTGGCCCACACGATGCTGCAGTAACCCTCGTCGACTTGCTGCGGCAATCTTCACCTTGTCCGGGTCTCAGGACAACTCTTTCCTTCCGTGTTCGACTCAGACTCGGCCTTGAGCCGACCAAGATCGAGTTAAGAAGGGAAGAGATCGTCAATCTCCCGTACAGACTCAGCAACGCCGCGGATATCTTCAGACAACATCCAACGCGGCAAACCCGATCCCCTGGAATTCTACTCGGATACGGCCCAGAGCCGCTCGAGATCGGATCTAGGGAGGTTGGAGTTATAATCACCCCCATCAATTATTCCGACTACGACTCTCAGTCAGACTACGACTCTTAGTCGGATTCTGACTCTAAGTCGGATAGCAGTTCGGCAAGCTTCTCCCTGCCACGAGAAATCTTCATGGCATCCAAAGGCCCCACTCCTACTCAGGAATCAGGCCGACTACATGAGCAACAAGAGGAGGAGGCCTGCCGACTGCGAGAACAACGGGAGGAAGAAGCAAGACGCCTGCACGCCCACAACGATGATCTACGCAGGGCTGGGTGAACCGCTCAGCAACAAATCCTCCAAACCCTAGTCGGTGACCACGACATCTTCGTTACTCCCCAACAGAACATCGTGGCCGCTGCAACTCTACTGGATACACTACAGTTCGGGCCTGATCACCAGGCCACCCTGACTATCGCAAGGATAAAAGCAATGCTTACCGCTGCTGCATGTCAGCAGCACCAACAGTCGGGTGATACCCTCATACCGACCAACCGGTCGGCATCCCTAACGGCAGTCTCGTCCACCTCAAAGCAACACCGAGCGGCCGGCTCTAGTCGGCAGCACACGGAGTCACACCAAACGTCACTCGGCAACCCCAACGATGACTGGCGGCTCTGAGGCCAACCACGGCGTGACCTTCAGCAAAACATCAGTGCTTGGTGCCGCGAACGAGAGGAAGACAAGCAACGCCAACTGGAAGACAAGAACGAGCACTTCGGCCTCCACCACGAGTGGTTTCACCGCCGTATTCGGAGTCGGAGCCCTCATGACGATGAAGGCATACTAGCCTTCACCCAGGAGCTACAACAGGTCGACTGGCCGTTAGGTTTCAAGCCTACAGGCATCGAAAAATACGATGGCAGGACCGACCCCGAGTCCTGGCTCACAGTCTACACTCTGGCGATTCGAGCAGCCGGAGGAAATCACAAAGTCATGGCTAACTACCTCCCAGTCGCTTTAGCCGACTCAGCGAGGACATGGCTAATAGGACTTCCCAAGCAATCAATCAGCTCCTAGGGGGGACTCCAGGAACGCCTCATCTCCAACTTTCAGGGAACATATGAGAGGCCATCTTCCGAGCACGACCTGTATCAGTTGCATCAAAGGAAGAACGAGTCTCTTCGTGACTTCATCAAGAGGTTCTCTGAGAAGAAAAATTCAATCCCGAAGATCAAGGACGAGGTCGTCATCACCGCCTTTCGAAAAGGAGTAAAAGACACCTCGTTCATCGACAAATTCACTCGGAAGCCTCCCAACTCTGTCAAGGCTCTATTCGACATGGCGAACAAATACGCCGACTCAGCCCACGCTGTTGCTGAGGCCCTTGAAGATAAAAAGGCATCCTGACAGAAGAAGCGGGAGGGCACCGACGACGCGATCCTGACTAAAGCTGGGAATCGCAAACGCAAGTTAGACGGCTTCATTGTGGCAGTCGGTCACAACCGTCTTCGACCTTCAACAACTGAAGATTATTAGAACAACAAGTGACATGCTCGGGGGCTCAAAAGCCCAAACGCAAGGATGGCATCCCCACTCCCAAATACCGAACAGCTAAGTCGCTTCCTGATAAAAATTTCCTCATTTGGCTTTGCCAATGCTGCAGCCACTTACACCTAATAGGTGTACAAGCTGCACCTTTTTTTAGGTTTTTCCTCTTAAATGGTTGCAAAAGTACTCGAGTAGCATAAATTCTGATCCGTGAAACTTTGCTCCATGAAAGACGAACTCATGTCACCCAAAACACGTGTCTAGGAAAGAGCCACGAGCCAACTCCCGACGCTAGGGGGCTATGACTAGTCGGGTAGAGTGTTTAAACGTAAGGGGTCAACTACTCGAGGAAATTAATAACAAAAAGAGGAAGAACACGTATTTACATATATTATAAAATACATTTTATTCGGGTGATTGTTTTCATCATCAGATGCTACTCATCCGGTATTTTTATAAGGCAGGGCCAGTTCCGGATACGCGTGATAGGAACTCAGGGCTACGAGCCCATCTCCTACGCTCGGGGGCAAGACCAGTCTGCCAAGGATCACTCGGAATGCTCCATGAGGGCTATTGATCGGGTACTCACGCCAGTCAGGATGTCATCTTCCCCGGCTACGCCCCATGTGGGCTAATAACCAACCTCCGGCGACAGTCGGAGCTCGGATACCACTTGCCTGGGTGAGGTATGCCCCATGAGGGTCGCCAGCCAAATCCTACGCTAATGCTAGGTTCGGGTACCTCATCTGGTCACAACTTCACTGGGTAAAGTACGCCCCATGTGAGTCGCCAGCCGAATCCTACACTAATGCGAGGTTCGGGTACTTTATTCCGCTAATAACCGACCTCCGGCGCCAGTCGGAGCTCGGGTATAACTTTGTTGGATAGGGTACGCCCCATGAGGGTCGCCAGCCGAATCCTACGCTAATGCAAGGTTCAAGTACCTTATTCGGCTTTATCCAAGTCAGAGAAGACTTACATCATCAAAGCGCATCCGGGGTTCTCATGCACCGCGTCACACCTGAGGAGGGCAAGCAGATCCTGCAATATACCTACTCAGGCTTATGTGGCAACCAGGTTGCATCCAGAACGTAAGTCGGAAAGGCTTGCAAATAAGGATTTCTCTGGTTGATTGTGGTTATCGACACCAAAAAACTCATCCTGACATGCGATGGATGATACTTCTATACAGCTAAGCTGGGTAGGTCGGCTCAGGCCGGCTTATTTGGTAGCAGCCACCAAGATATGAGTTCCTACAGTAGCATGCTCCATGTGGGCCGCCCGCAGACTGAGTTGAAATTATAGCGCTGGTGCTACCAACAGGAGCCGATGAGGTAAACAGATATGCTTCATGAGAGCCTTATTGCTAAACATATATGTTTGGTTATCTGTTTTATCCACCAGGTCTCGAGGATATATCCTTACAAGGATCACAAGCTGGTCTTCATTAAAATTGAGGATGCAGGTATCTTTCTCGGGTACACCAGACCACGCTGTAGATTTATTTTCATAAAGTGGTACTCGGCGTACATGTGTGGCCATCAGTTGCCATGAGCAACATTATTCCCACTGACATGATGCGGAGGAGTCTAACTTTCGAGTAGTGCACTACTCGGGAGAGACTATAAATTTCTCATTCCCGCTGACATGATGCGGAGGAGTCTAACTTTCGAGTAGTGCACTACTTGGGAGAGACTATAAATTTCTTATTCCCGCTGACATGACACGGAGGAGTCTAACTTCTAGGTGGGACGCCACTTGGGAAAGACTATAAACCCCTCTTTCCAGCTGACATGACGCTAAAGAGTCCCATATACGAGTAGCATCCTACTCGACAAGACTATAAACACACATTCCGACTGACATGAAGTCAAAGAGTCCTACATACGAGTAGTTTCGTACATTCCGGTTGACATGATATCGAAGAGTCTCATATACCAGTAGTGATCTACTCGGGAAAGACTTCTAGGTTAAAGATATGTGACTTTATGTTTAATTGTCTTCACAATTAAGCACAAAGTCGGGGGTTACACCTAATAGGTGCGCCTATTCGGTGCACACTATTCATATATCTACATGAAGCCCTTCATAGCCTCGCTGCCGGCTGACATGAAGCAGGAGTCGGGAGAAGAAGCACTCGGACAAAGAGTACTCGGGAGCAATGCACTCGGGAAGACTTCACCGTGGAGGATGAGCACTCGGCATCAGCTGTGACTCAACTATGAAGGTCTTAGGGGCTACTGTGGATGCCATGGGCCCCGGGTACCTCACGACAAGCATATGGGCCACTCGGATAGAGGATGGGCCTGGCCTTGTAATTAGAGATATAGTAATCCCTAGCAGACTTTGCCTTGTATGATAAGGAAAACACAGTCCTAGTTGGGTGTGTTATATCTCTAAGAGGAGATCCCTTGGCCGTAATCCAGTTGGGACTCCTACCTTGTAACCCTGTCCCCCAATATATAAGGGGAGGCAGGACGCCCCCTGAGGGCAGGTTGAGTTGGTTCACCAGAATCACCACCATAATTCCTCAAAGGAGTACACCCCAAACTGGACGTAGGGTATTACCTCACATCGAGGGCCTGAACCAGTATAAAATCTCCCTGTGTTTCTTTGCAATCCACGGAGTTTCCATCCGCCGAGTAGCCCCTTATTCATATTGCCGGTGTAAAACATCAACAACAGTAAAATCCATGAAGTGGTACTCGGCTTACATGCTTAGCCAACAATTGCCTTGAGCAAAAATACTTCTAGCTGACATGATGTTGAGGAGTCTAATTTCTGAGTAGTACACTACTCAGGAAAGACTAAAAGGTTAAAGATCTTTGACTTTATGTTAATTGTTTCACAATTAAGCACCTAATAGGTGTGCCTATTTGGCGCACACTATTGATATTTTTCCACAAAGCCCTTCATAGCCTCGTCGCTAGTAGATATGAAGTAGGACTTGGAGAAGAAGCACTCAGATAATGAGTACTCGGGAGCAAAGCACTCGGGAAGTCTTTACCAAGGAGGATGAGCAATCAGCATCAGCTGTGACTCAACTATGAAGGTCTCAGAGGCTACTGTGGAGGGCATGGGCCCCGGGTACCTCATGAGAAGCATTAAGGCCACTCGGATAGAGGATGGGCCTAACCTTGTAATTAGGGATAGAATAGGACTCGGCATACTTTACCTTATATGACAAGCAAAGGATATAGTCTTAGTCAGGCACGTTGCATCTCTAAAAGGAAATTCCTTGGTCGGAGTCCGACTAGGATTGCTACCTTGTAACCCAGCCTCCTCGGTATATAAGGGGAGGCGGGGAGCCCCCGAGGGCAGAAGAAGAACAACTCATACAATCTCACCAGAGAAACCTCAAAGGCAATACACAACAACTGGAAGTAGGGTATTACCTCACCTTGAGGGCCTAAACCAAGATAAATCGTCTCGTGTTCCTTTGCAATCCATCAAGTTTAGATCTCACGAGTAGCCCCATATTCTTATTGCCGATGTTAAACATCGATAGTCAGCTACAGTGTCCCGACTGGGTGAAGTCTGCAGCCTGGCCGAGTGGGTTGTCTCAACCTCAGGGTCTGGGACAACGCTTGGCTCGAGCTGCGGCTCTGTGATCTCGGCCTCAGTCGGGACAGGAGCAGCTACGGGGGTTGGTGACGCTGTCCCCTTGGGATCAGCGTCACTGGGCTTCCTATAAAATTATTCAGCAATCAAGATGTTGCAAAATTACTAAAGATTTTCTGAAGATTGAGGATTTTCATACGTTCTAGAAGTCTTCAATCTCCACCCCTGTGTGCTAGGGGTGGAGGTAGTCAGCGACGGGCCCGAAGGCCTGCTCGACGGTGGAGTACCGCTGGCTGTCGGGCTCGTGGACACGGCAGTCAGTGGCGTAGAGCTTGGCCCAGTTGGCACCGTACTAGGTGCAGTCGACTGGGGTATGGAGGTAGTCGGTGGTGTAGCCTTGGGGCTGGTCGGTCCAGGGGCACTGCTGCTGGGGTCCTTGATCATCAGACCGCCTGATGCCTTACTCGGCATATCTTTCTTCTTGGCCTGGTCCGTCATTTGTCGCTTCCCAGCCCACTTGGGGCTAGGTTGGACTGAAGAGCGGCTGGCCGGCCATTTTCTAGACCCACTGGCCAGCTGGCCGGGTGGGTTAGAGATGAACTCCGTGAATTCCTGCAAGCATCAAGCATCAAGGAAAGTTCAACTGGACGACATTCATGCAACGCATCATAGACAAGTATCAGAGTTGGTGAGGAAACGAGATCTTACCGCCGAACAGGGTCTGTCCTGGTAGGAGGGCTTGGTGGCTCTCTCGGTGTCTAGAGTCTCGACGACTCCATTGAGGAAGTAGCCAAGCGTGATGACGTCCTTGTTGACAAAGTCGGCACACTCCCGAGATGGAACCTTCCACCCCTCGTAAACATAGCCAAGATGACTTCTGGCCTTCAGAGGTCGAATCCGGCGATTCTAGAAGGTCCTAGCTACCCAGGGCCCGGTGAGGCCCGTGTTCTTCAGTGCATCAATGTTCTCCAGTAGCAACTGCACCTAGACCATCTCTGTCTGCGACGATAGAGCAGTCCATATCTCTAGTAACGTGGGGGGATTTCCTGAGAAGGGCGACAAGGAGGGCTCAAGATTAGAGCAATAAAACCACTCCTGATGCCACCCTTTTAGTGAGGTCTTGAGGGGAACATGCAAGTAAGCCTTCTTCATCTCATTGCGGAGTTGAAGGCCTACTCCCCCTATCACCTGGATCTTGGATTTGGAGGGTTGTGGCTTGACATAGAATAGGAAATGGAAGAGGTTGAAATAGGGATCGATCCCCAAGAAGGCTTCGTAGAGAGTGACGAAGATGGAGATATGAAGAATGGAGTTGGGGTTGAGGTGGTAGAGCTCAATCTTGTAGTAATCAAGGAGCCCACAGAGGAAATCAGAAGCGAGAAGACCAAGACTGCGGTCGAAGAAAGAAGCAAAAACCACTATTTCATGGGGACCTGGAGAGGGGATCTACTCACCAGCAGCGTGGCGCTAGTTGATGAGCTCCTTCGATTGGAGGCATTTCTTCCTCTCCAGAAGAGCAAGCTTCGTCGCACAAGTATCTGACGTCGGCCATGCTCCAGACGGCTTGGCAGGGATGTTGAACAGCGCTCTCAGCATTGTCACGGTGTGGAACTGGGCGGGAGAGCTTCTGGATGATGGGTATCGATGTGGGGAGGAGATTGTCGCGGATTTCTAGAAGGGAGCTTGAGCTATAGGAAACCCATGATGGAACGGAGAGTGCAAAGTTTGACGTGTTTGTGGGAGCTGAAGCATTGTGGCGATTTAGGGGAGAAAGGGGAATCTTTTATAGGCCTGCGCTGGGTAGCTGGTCTGGGCCGGCTTGCTTAGTAATGGGCCGTAAAATATGAGTTCCTAAATAGCATGTCCTATTGGGCCGATGGCTAGCTGTGTTAAAATCACAATGCAGGTGCTATTTCACAGGAACCGATTAAAATAATTAGATATGCTTCATATTAAGCCTAATTGCTGACACATGTGTTCAGATATTTCTGAATTATTTAAAAAGGTATTGAGGATATATCCTTATAAGGATCAATAGCTGATCTCCATTAAAATTGGGGATGCAGGTATCTCTCAAGTACACCTAGCCACATATTGGTTAAAATCCATGAAGTGGTACTCGGCTACATGCTTAGTCAAATTGCCTTTAGCAAAAAAACTTCCAGCTGATATAACGCTGAAGAAGTCCTATTTCTGAGAAATATACTACTCGGGAAAGACTTAAAGTTTAAAGATCTTTGACTTTATGTTTAATTGTTCCACAATTAAGCACAAAGTCGGGGGCTACACCTAATAGGTGCACCTATTTGGCATACACTATTCATATTTTTCTATGAAGCCCTTCATAGCCTCGTTGCCAGCTGATATGAAACAGGACTTGGAGTAGAGGTACTCAGACAATGGGTACTCGGGAGCAAGGCACTTGGAAAATCTTCACAAAGGAGGATGAGCACTCGACACCAGCTGTGACTCAACTATGAAGGTCTCAGTGGCTACTGTGAAGACCATGGGCCCCGGGTGCCTCATGGGAAGCTTTGTGGCCACTCGGATAGAGGATGGGCCTAATCTTGTAATTAGGGATACAATAGGACTCGGTGCATATTACCTTGTATGATAAGGAAAGGGATATAGTCCTAGTTGGGTACGTTGTATTCCTAGAAGGAGATCCCTTGGTCGAGTCTTGGGATTCCTATCTTGTAACCTTGCCTCCTCAATATATAAGGAGAGGCAAGGTGCCCCCTGGGGCTTAAAAAATCTCACCAGAGAAACCTCAAAGGCAATACACAACAGCTGCAAGTAGGGTATTACCTTATCTTGAGGGTCTGAAACAGGATAAATTCATCTCGTGTTCCTTTGCAATCCATCAAGTTTAGGTCTCATAAGTAGCCCCATATAATCATTGCCGATACAAAGCATCGACACTTGCCCTCTCACTTTGTCCTATGAAAGGCGCCTTTGTCATCATACCAAGTAAACAAGATTCACATGTCTCAAATGATTCAAAATCAAAAGAGTCTAAAAGACCATCTCTATGGATCTTCTCCATGCGTTTCTCATTTATATGACCCAAACAACAATGCCAAACAAATGTGGGTTTCAAATCATTAGGATGTGGCCTTTTTGCATTAATGTTATAGACCGGCATATCATCAAGACTCACAATGTAAAAGCCATTCATCCTACGTGCATGGAAATAGAAAATATCATTAAAATAGACTAAACAACCATTGTTCTCTGATCTATAACCATAACCTTCCGCTTGCAAACATGAAGAAGAAATGATGTTCTTACACAAAGCTGGAACACAATAACAATTATTTAATTCCAAAACTAATCCTGATGGTAAAGATAATGGCATAGTACCAACTACAATTGCAGCAACTTTTGCTCCATTGCCCACACAAATGTCCACTTCGTTTCTCGCCAAGCTCCTACTTGTTTTCAGTCCCAGCAATGAATTGCAGATGTGAGCAACCAATTTGGTATGAAATACCCAAGAATCAGTAGTGGAAGTAGCGAGATTAATTTCTATAACATTAATACCTAAGACGGAACTCTTTCCTCCTAGCTGCTCCTTCTTGAGTTGTTCTAGATACTTCTTGCAGTTCCTTTTCTAGTGACCTATCTCCTTGCAGAAGAAACACTCAGCATCCTGAGCGGGCCCAGTCTTCTGAGTCTTGGCCTTAGAGGCAACATTTCTCGCGATCTCATCAGGAGTTAGCTTTCTCTTAATACAAACCTCCTTGATGTTGGGCTTACGTTTTTGCGTTATCATCAAGACTCGTATTTTTCTTGATGCTTTCCTTGGCTTCCTTAAGCATCCCATGCAATTCACCAAGGTCTTGTTCATGTTGTTCATGTGGAAGTTCAAGATGAACGGTTCAAAACTTGAAGACAGCGACGGAAGAATGACATCAGTAGCCAACTCTTGGCTAAGGGGAAAACCAAGTCTTTGCACACTCTCAATGTAACCAATCATCTTGATCACATGGGGACTAACTGGACTTCCCTCTGCAAGCCTGCACGCAAACAAGGATTTTGAAGTGTTGAACCTCTCAGTCCTTGCTTGGTTCTCAAACATTCTATGTAGTCCAGTGATAATTCTATAAGCATCCAAATGCTCATATTGCTTCTGGTGCTTAGGGGACATTGTAGCAAGCATGAGACAGCCCATATCCAGATATTCATTCTGTCATTTCTCATTCTCCCTAAGTTGAGGAGTAGTAGCTGTTGATGGTAGGTCTTGTGGATAAGGAGCTTCAAGCACAAACTCTTTGCGCTCTTGCCTGAGAACAATTCTCAGATTATGATACCAATCCATAAAGTTTGTTTCATTCAACTTTTCTTTTTCAAGAATAGACTGCAAATTAAAACTAGATGGTGCATTAACTGCCATGATATACAACAGAGAAAATATGCAAGATTTAGTACTATGTTTATATTTATCCTCCATTAAACAATTTAACAAAAGATACTCCCACTATGTGTTTTGTAACCAAGTTCTCTCTAACTTCACATAGTGGGTCAAAATCCAAACTTAACCAATCCCTAGTGAGCTTTGGCATCACAGCTAGAGAACTAGTGAAATGGGTAAGCAATACCTTGCTAATAACATCCTATGTGACTCTTGTTTGTTGAGTAATATCTTTATGTCCCGGCCCCAACCTATGCCCCAAGGTCCAAAACTGTTTTAATAACCTTGTTGAGTAAACCAAAAGTTTCCGCTTATAGATGTCCGACATCTATCCTATTTTATTGTGATAATCAGTGGCACCCTGCTTGAGCAGATCCACCAAACAATGATCACAATCTTTATAGGTGCAACTAATGGAAGGGCATTAGTACTACCTAATTTTTTTGAGAGATTCTATCCTATCATATCAACATATCACATATACAATTGCATGAAATTAAGATAGGTAAACATCACAGATAAATGTATTCAACTGTGAAATAGCATGGCCCAATAAAAACACCATCTTCATGAGTATGTAGACGATCTCCATCCTCCACATAGCTCCTTTAGACCACCATGCTTGATATCTATATCCTCAAAACTAAGCTACTACCAATAATAGCTAGAAATAGAAGATTGCATAGATGGTTCAAATATCGACACGCAGGTCGTTACAATAAGGACAGCCAACAAGGCTGAAATAAGCATGACTCACAGGCCATGAAAGAATATTACATGCATTACATACATACAAAAGGGCCATACTAGTTACATCATGCTCTGCAAAAAACAAGTTAAACGTAGAATTGCATTCTACCTAACGACATAAACCCAAATGAAATCTAAGGGGCAACACACATGGTGGTCCAATCTATGAATTTTCTATAGGAAAACTATACCGGCATAATCAAATTAGGCCATCCGAGACAATCTCAAGGACTTGTTTTTCCCATTAGTGCTATAGAAGAACCTGACCGACATAATCAAATTAGGTCATCCAAGACAATCTCAAGGACTCGGTTCCCATTAGCACTATAGAAGAACCTTAGACAATACATGGCGAACTCAACCAACCCCTACATTAATTGATCTCATCAATCCGTGTACCTATCAGTACATCACATGTTCTGATCAATCTAGACTGTAATAGATCACATCTACTACTACCACATATCAACTATATGCGACTATCTAGATCATAAACTACGTATGATAGCTCTGATACCACTGTAGGGTTATGGGTAGGCTACGATAGCGCAAAAAAAAATTTTCTACCACGTAAACCAAGAAACCATGCGAGTAAAAGATCATGGATCGTTACCACTCGATGTGCAGAGCAGCGGAAGCAGAGTCGGAGTAGCCAATCCGACGACTCATGCTGGGTCTATCCAACAACATGTTCTTTAACATGTGTCCATATTATTGATTTGGTATCTTCTGAGATGCCCGTGGGGCTAGTGCCTTGTGATGAGCGATTGACAACACGGTGTGCGTGTGACGTGTCTCTTGGCAGGCTGTGGTTGCAGGTGACAGGTGGAGACTAATCATGCGGCAATCTGTGAAGAACGGGGATAGGATGCCATGCTGATGAACCGCGGGGCGGTGAAGGGTGGTTCGACGCTCGCGTTCGAGGGACGGAGATTGTGCGGTGTACGTCTACTGTATCTGGCTACACGGCGGGAGGACGTCAGTGGACGGTTTCTTGGTTGAGCCATAAAACCAAGGATGTACCGGGACGCTCGTGCGGCGGGCGTGGCCGAAGATGGAAATTTCCGGCGATCGCGATATGATTTCGGATGGTCGTGCGGCGACATCGCGAGGATCACATCGTGGAGATGGAGGGATCGCGAACATCGCGGAATTTGACATGGAGGACGTGATTGATTGGATATGATTATCATGCCATTACGTGTTGTTTAAGTCGCGTAATGACAGTTTTGTAATTTAGGTGGGCCACTTTTTTGGAGATATAAATATGTGGCACCTAGGGTTGAGAGAGGTGGGGCTTTTTGGGATTTTTGGGGCGAGCTACTGTTCACGTGAACAGTACCCGTGCCTAGGGTTCTAGGGAACACACCTTCTCTCTCGATCTAGCCTAGGTCTTCAAGTCTAGAGAGAGATTTTTATTGATCTCTCCAATCAAGAGAGGGAGGACGATCGGGCGGAGGCTAGATGCAGTTCTGTAGAACAATTACTGGAGTTAATCATTCATCTTGGTGAATTGTTCTTTTTTGTTTGCATCTACTTTTCTGTTCTTTTTGTTTGCATCTACTTTTCCTACTGTCTGCTGCCAGTGACCTCACGCGCGCCGTCGCGGAGTCAAGTTTCTGCTGTCCGCTGGGTGTCGTTGCCGTTCCCTGCTGCTGCTGGTCGAGCACGCCAGGACGGGAGTTCAGCACCTGCTATTTGCCGGCCACCAGCAAGCTGCTGTTGTCGCTACTGCACGCAAGGTGTTTGAGGAATTCTTTACAGGGCAGTTTTGAGCTGTCTTAATTATTTTTGCTTCTGCCGGCTTGGAGAACTTGTTTAATCGTTCCTAAGATTATTACACCACTAGTTGGGGTAAGTAATCTTGACGATTGATTGAGAGGGGCGTTGGGTTGAAATTTGGGACATAGGCCGAGTTTCTTTTTGAAAGAAATTTTTATAGGCTCCCATTCACCCCCCCCCTCTGGTCGCCTGTTTCGGTCCTTCATCTTCATTGCATGATCCACAAGACATGATCATCAATCAATATATGTGCTGATCTTAAAATCATATCCGTTCTATATATGATATATAATCAGGGATCATTAAGAAATAGTAACATATCACATAAAGAGTCTCATGAATAAGTCACATACTTATTGATCAATAATAAGTTATCTATCTCAAGAAACACTTCATTCATAAATTCATAAACATAGTATGTGATACAATCATCTCTATGATTGCCTCTAGGGCATATCACTAACAGCTTCCTCCATCTATGAGAACCTTCTTCAGCTTGATGTTTCTGATTACTAGATAAAGGACGAGTGGATAACACCCTAGATGTGCCACTCGATTAGGGTGATCCGTACGGTCAAACTTGATTGCCACTTCAGACCACCGTCGATATTGGGGGGCATCAGCGGAGACCGAGTTTACTCCCCGCGCAGTTAGCTTCTGCTTGCGCTTGGACTTGTATGCCAATAGCTCTTCGAAAATGTGATTGAGCTCAGCATGGGGATCTTGATAGTCGCCAGCTGTGCCTGAGTCTGGCTTTTCCTTGTCTTTCAGTTCGCCAGACATGGATGTTTGCTTGGTGATGAATTTCTTGAGCATAAAACAATTTTCGGCCACATGTTTCCCCTTTGGATGAAAAGGGCATAGCCCGTTTATGACCTTCTGGTAGTCGTTCGTCCTTGGGGGTCATGGTCAGGTGCGGTTGGCAGTGGCCACGATGTCTTCCAACTTGCTCTTGCAGTTCCCGGCTTTAGACGGGGCTGCGTCGTCCGTGTCCCCTCGCTCCTTCTGTCTGGGCTCCTACTTGTCATCGAGTGCCTCGGCTAATGCGTCGGCTAAACTAACATACTTGTTGGCCATGTTGAAAAGAGCTTTGACGGAGCTGGGCGGCTTCCGAGTGAACTTGGTGATGAACGGGGTGTCTCTGACTCCCTTGCGAAAGGCAGCAATAACCACTTCGTCCTTCATTTTGGGGATAGAGTTCTTCTTCTCGGAAAAGCTCTTGATGAAGTCCCGGAGATATTCGTTTTTCTTCTGGTGGCACTGGTATAGGTCGTACTCGGAGGCTAATCTTTGATACGTTCCTTGGAAATTAGCCATGAAGTGCTCACGAAGATCCCCTCAGGAGCCAATAGACCCTCTGAGAAGCCCCGTTAACCACGTCCGTGTTGAGTCAGTGTCGATGTTTTACACCGGCAATAAATATATGGGGCTAGTCGGCGGATGGAAACTCGGTGGATTGCAAAGGAACTCAGGGAGATTTTATACTGGTTCAGGCCCTCGATGTGAGGTAATACCCTACGTCCAGTTTGTATGTATTCCTTTGAGGATATACGGTGGTGGTTCTGATGAACTTGTGTGCACCTGCCCTCATGGGGCGCCCTGCCTCCCTTTATATACTGGGGGACAGGGTTACAAGGTAGGAGTCCCCATCGGATTACGACTAGGAGATCTCCCCTTAGAGACATAACATACCCGACTAGGACTGTATATTCCTTTCTATACAAGGCGAAGTCTGCCGAATCTAGCTATATCTCTAATTACAAGGCTAGGCCCATCCCTATCCGAGTGGCCCATATGCTTGTCATGAGGTACCCGGGGCCCATGGCACCCACAGTAGCCCCGAGACCTTCATAGTTGAGTCACAGCTGATTGCCGAGTGCTCATCCTCCACGGTGAAGTCTTCCGAGGTGCATTGCTTCCCGAGTACTCTTTGTCTGAGTGCTGCTTCTCCCGAGTCCTGCTTCATGTCAGCTGGCAGCGAGGCTATGAAGGTTCGATGTAGACGTTGGAATAGTGTGCGCCGAATAGGCGCACCTATTAGGTGTAGCCCCCGACTTTGTGCTTAATTGTGAAAACAATTAAACATGAAGTCAAAGATCTTTAACCTTGTAGTCTTTCCGAGTTAGATTACTACTGGTACATGAGACTCTTCGGTATCATGTGAACCGGAATATGATTTATAGTCTTGCCGAGTAGGGAACTACTCGTATATAGGACTCTTCGACTTCATGTCAGTCGGAATGTGCGTTTTAGTCTTGCCGAGTAGGATGCTACTCGTATATGGGACTCTTCAGCGTCATGTCAGCTGGAAAGGGGGTGTTTATAGTCTTTCCCGAGTTGGCGTCCCACCCAGAAGTTAGACTCATCCGGTCATGTCAGCGGGAATGACAGATTTATAGTCTCTCCCGAGTAGTGCACTACTCGAAAGTTAGACTCTTCAGCGTCATGTCGGCTGGAGTAATGTTGCTCATGGCAACTGGTGGCCGCGCATATAGGCCGAGTACCACTGTATGAAAAATAAATCCATTACGTGGTTAGGTGTACTCGAGAGAGATACTGTATCTCCAATTTCAATGAAGACCAGCTTGTGATCCTTGTAAGGATGTATCCTCGAGACCTGGCGGATAAGACAGATACCCAAATCATATATGTTTTAGCAATAAGGCTCTCATGAAGCATATGCTGTTTACCTCATCGGCTCCTGTTGGTAGCACAGCGCTATAATTCAACTGCAGCCTGCGGGCGGCCACATGGAGCATGCTACCGTAGGAACTCATATCTTGGTGGCTGCTACCAAATAAGCCGGCCTGAGCCGACCTATCCAGCATAGCTCTAGGGAAGTACAATCATCCCATCGCATGTCCAGTGATGAGTTTTTTGGTGTTGGTAACCTGCAATCAGGCCAGAGAAATCCTTATTCGCAAGCCTTTCCGACTTAACGTTCTGGATGCAACTGGTTGCCGTACGTAAGCCGAGTGGGTATAATGCAGGATCTGCTTGCCCTCCTCAGGTGTGACACAGTGCATGAGAACTCCGGATGCACTTTGACGATGTAAGTCTTCTCTGACTTGGGTAAAGCCGAACAAGGTACCTGAACCTTGCATTAGCAGAGGGTTCGGCTGGCGACCCTCATGGGGCGTACCCTATCCATCAGAATTATAGCCAAGCCCGGCACCCAAACCTTGCATTAGCATAGGATTCGGCTAGCGACCCTCATGGGGCGTACCAACCTGACAGAAGTGACCAAATTAAGGTATATCCGAACCTAGCATTAGCGTAGGATTCGGCTGGCGACCCTCATGGGGCGTCCCTACTTAGCCGAGTGGTATGCAGCCCCGACTGGCCGCGGGGGCCGATTGTTGGCTCGCATGGAGCGTAGTCGGGGAAGATGACGTCCCGACTGGCGCAAGTACTCGGTGAGTAGCCCTCATGGAGCATCCCGAGTGTATTTTGGCAGACTTGTCCAGCCCCCGAGCGTAGGAGATAGGCTCGCAGCCCTGAGTTCCTGTCACGCGTATCCGGAGCTGGGTCTGCAATATAAAGATATCGGATGAGTAGCATCTGATGATGAAAACAATCATTCCGAATTAAATGTATTTTTACAATATATGTAAATTTCATGTTCTTCACTCTTATTGATTTAATTTCCCCGAGTAGTTGATCCTTACGTTTAAGCACTCTGCCGACTAGTCATAGCCCCTAGCGTCGGGAGTTGGCTCATGGCTCCTTTCCAGCCACAAGACGTTTGGGTGACTTTTAGTTCGTCTTTCATGGAGGCAAAGTTTGCACTGGATTAGGATTTATGCTACTTGAGTACTTTTGCAATCATTTAAGAGCAAAAACAGATAAGAGTGCGGCTTGTGCACGCTATTAGGTGTAAGCGGCTGCGGCATTGAGGTAAAGCCGAGTGAAGAAATATTTATCAGGAAGCGCTTAGCTGTTCGGTATTTCGGAGTGGGGATGCCATCCTTGCGTTTGAACTTGTGTTGAGCCCGAGCATGTCCTTGTTGTCCTGATAGTCTCAAGTCAGTTGTTGAAAGTCGAAAGACGATTGTGCGCGACTGCCACAAATAGAGCCGTCTGACTTGCGTTTGCGATTCCCAGCTTTAGTTCGGACCTGCGTCGTCGGTGTCGTCCGCTTCTTCTGTCAGGGTGACTTGTTATCATCGAGGGCCTCGGCAACAGCATGGGCCGAGTCGGCGTACTTGTTTGCCATGTTCGAATAGGGCCTTGACAGAGTTGGGAGGCTTCCGCGTGAATTTGTCGATGAACGAGGTGTCCTCTGACTCCTTTTCGAAAGGCTGCGATGATGACCTCGGTCCTTGATCTTCGGGATTGCGAGTTTCTCCCTCTCAGAAAAACCTCTTGATGAAGTCAGAAGAGACTCGTTCTTCCTTTGGCGCAACTGATATAGGTTCGTAAACTCGGAAGATGGCTCCACATATCGTATGTTCCTGGACCAGTTGTGGATGAATCGTTCCCTAATCCGGAGTTCTCCCCAAGAGCCGATTGATCGCTTTGGGAGTCCTGTTAGCATGTCTCTCGCCGAGTCGGCTAAAGCGACTGGGAGGTAGTTAGCCATGACTTTGTGATTTTCCTCACTGCTCGGATCGCTCAGAGGTGTAGACGCGTGAGCAGACTCGGGATTGGTCTTGCCGTCGTATTTGTCGATGCCTGTAGGCTTGAAACCGCGGCAGTCGACCTGTCGTAGCTCCTCGGGTGAAGGCTGGTAGCCCGTCTTCATGTTGGACTCCGACCGACTACGGCGGCGAAACCGATCGTGGTGGAGCCGAAATGCTCGTTCTCAGTCTTCCAGTTGGCGTTGCTCGTCTTCTTTCGTTCGCACGAAACGGGGCGCCGGAGCATTGTGTCCTGCCGAAGATCCCGCCATATTTGGCCTCGGAGATCCCGTTTGTCCCGACGGTTACTTCGACGTTGCCCGGTTGTTGTTTGGGTGCGAGTGACGTTTGGCGTGAACTCGTGTGTCAGCCGACTAGAGCCGGCACTCGGCATCGCTTTGAAGGTAGACGAGACTGCCATTGGGGATGCCGACCGGTTGGTCGGTATGAGGGTAAATCTCCCGAGTGTTTGGTGCTGCTTGACATGCAGCAGCGGTAAGCCATGGCTTTTTTATCCTTGCGATCGTCGGGTGGCCCTGGTGATCAGGCCAAGTTGGACGGTGTCCAGTAGGGTTGCGGCGGCCACGATGTTCTGTTGTGGAGTAACGAAGACTCGGTGGTCACGACTCGGGTTTGGAGGGTTGTTGCTGAGAGGTTCGCCCAGACCTTGCGTAGATTCGTCGTTGCGGGTGTGGCAGGCGTCTTGCTTCTCTCCTGTTGTTCTCCGGTAGTCGGCAGGCCTCCTCTCTTGGTTGTTCTCGTAGTCGGCCGTGATTCCTGAGTAGGAGTATGAGCTTTGGATGCCATGAAGATTTCTCGTGCGGGAAGAAGCTGCCGAACTGCTGTCCGCTTAGAGTCGGAATCCGACTGGGAGTCGTAGTCTGACTGAGAAGTCCGTAGTCCCGACTGAGTCTAGTCGGAATATGTTGATGGGGGGATTACAACTCCGACCTCCCTAGATCCGATCTCAAGCGGCTCGGGGCCGTATTCCGAGTCGAATCCAGAGGATCGGTTTGCCGCGTCGATGTTAGATTGTAGATATCGTGGTGTCGCGAGTCGACGGGAAATTGACGATGCTCTTCCTTTTTGGCCGATCTAGGCCGCTCAAAACCGAGTCCCGAGTCGAACACCGAAAGCAAAGTTGTCCCTGGAATCGGGCGTATTGGAGATCGGCGCAGCATGTCGTGAGAGATTGCTGCAGCATCGTGTAGGCCGACTGCCGAGCGGAGGTCGACTGGTTTCCTCGGCCGTGGATCGGGCTCCGTGTCGGCAAGGTGAGATGCGATTGATAGGAGGAGGTAGGTTCTGAACTGCGATTGTTATCTCCGGGGGAAGAGTTTGCCGCGTGACTTCGGTTTGCTGGATCCAATCGAGCTGTAGATGTAGATGCGCGGACGTATGGAGCGCCAACTGTCGATGTTTTAACACGGCAATAAAATATTGGGGCTAGTCGGCGGTGGACTCGGTGGATTTTGCAAAGGAACTCAGGGAGATTTTATAACTGGTTCAGGCCCTCGATGTGAAGGTAATACCCTACGTCCAGTTGTAATGTATTCCTTTGAGATATACGGTGGTGGTTCTGATGAAACTTGTGTGCACCTGCCTCAGGGGCGCCCTGCTCCCTTTATATACTGGGGGACAGGGTTTACAAGGTAGGAGTCCCATCGGTTTACGACTAGGAGATCTCCCCTTAGAGACATAACATACCCGACTAGGACTGTATATTCCTTTCTATACAAGGCGAAGTCTGCCGAATCTAGCTATATCTCTAATTACAAGGCTAGGCCCCCATCCTCTATCCGAGTGGCCCATATGTTGTCATGAGGTACCCCGGGGCCCATGGCACCCACAGTCAGAAAGGCGATGGGGAGATAATTTGTCATAGCTTTTGTGGTCACCTCTAGCTGCTCGGCATTGCCAATGTATACTGTCAACCAGGATTCTGGGTTGGTCTTGCCATCGTACTTCTCTATGCCAGTCGGCTTGAAGCTTGTAGGCGAGTTGACTTGTTGTAGCTCACGTGAGAAAGCTAGAACTCCTTCGTCCGAGTGGGGGCTCCGGCTCCGACTACGGCAATGAAACCGTTCATGGTGGAGGCCAAAACTCTCATGCTCGTATTCAAGTTGGCGTCGTTTGTCCTTTTCGTGTTCTCAACATTGAGCATTGATGTTGTGGCGAATATCTCGTCATAATCGTTCTCGGGCGTCACGGTTGTCTCGGTGCCTGTTGTGCTCATACCGCCGTCGATCATGAGTTTGACCTTATGATGCACGGTAGGAATCCGAGTGGCACTGGTCAGAACCCTCTGTTCGGCGTCGCGCCGCGGATGATGAAGTTGCAACATATGAAACCATCTTGTTGGATGGTCACCCACCCTAGTCTAGAGGATCTCCTGTTGCGCTACTCGGCCGGTCTTGCGTTGATCGCAGTTGCGAGCGTTGTGCTTGGCCTATATACGTCAATTTTCATCCTCCCGTTGCTCACGTAGTTGGCGAGCCTCCTCCTCTTGCTAGTCACATTATCAGCAATATCTTGTGTTGGAGTTGATCCCTTTATCGCCATGAAGACCTCGCGTGGTGGAGAAAAGCTTCCCGAGCTGCTATACGACTGGGAGTCGGACTCGGAGTAGTTTAGTGGTGTGATAATAATCCCAACCTCCCTGAACCCGATCCCAAGCGGCTCTGGGCCGAATCTAAGTTGAATTCCAGATGATTGGTCTTGCATCATCGGATTTGAGTTGAAGATGGCTGCAGCATTTGTCGAGTCCGAGTGGGAGATTGATGATCTCGTCTCCCCTAGATCCGATGTGGACCGGCTCAGAGATGGATCCAAGTCGAACACTAGGAAAGAGTGTTGTCCCAGGGCTCGTAGATCTTGGCTATCGCCGGAGTAGGTCATTGAATACCGCTGCGGCGTTGAGTAAGCCAACTGGCACTGGACCGGCTTGGCCCTTGGCCGATTAGGTTGAAACTGAGTCGGAAAAGGTGAGATTGCCGAATTTGTCAGTGATGAAGTCGAGGCTCCCACAGCTAGTGGCTTGTCCGGGGGTGAAGTTGATGCCATTGATCGGATCCATCGGGTTTGATGACAATGATCTTGATGAATCTCCTACCTGGTGTGCCAACTGTCGATGTTTTTTATCAGCAATATTGATTATGGGGCTATTCGTCAGACCGAAACTCGATGGACTTCGAAAGAAAAGACAATTTATACTAGTTCAGGGCCTCGGGGTGAGGTAATACCCTACTTCCTATTGTGGTATATTGCTTTCGCTGTATACAGATTGATCTTTGGTGAGATTATGTATGCCCCTAGGGGCTCCTTGCCTCTCCTTGTATACTGAGGAATCCCAGTTGGACTCGACCAAGGGATTTCCTTCTAAGAACATAGAGTAACCAGTTAGGACTATATACCTTTCCTTATCGTGCAAGGTTACATGAAGCCGAGTTCTACTATATCCCTAATTATATGGGCCATCCCACCCTCTATCTGAGTAGCCTTATTTGCCTTCCTTGAGGCACTCGGGGCCCATGACCTCCACAATCTTATTTCTTGGGCTTTGGAATTGTCCAAATTTATCCCCTTTAACTATTATATCTTTTTAATACTCTGCTAATATAAGTTTTTTGAGACAATCCTCATACTCCGTTAGACTTGTCTCGATGTATTTCAATGCCTAAAACGTAAGGTGCCTGACCGAGATCCTTCATATCAAAATTGGATGATAAGAATCCCTTTGTCTCATGTAGCATATTACTGATGCTGCTTGCTAATAGGATGTCATCCACATAGAGTACTAGTATTGTAAATTTTCCACCCTTAGTCTTAAGATAAATGCAATTATCCACCTCATTCTTCTTAAATCCGAACTTCTTAATTATTTCACTGAATTTAAGATACCATTGCGTAGACGCTTGTTTAAGTTCATAGATGGATTTCTTAAGTTGGCAAGCCAGATGTTACTTACCTTTCACAACAAAACCCTCGGGTTGTGCCATGTATATATTCTCATGCAAGTCACCGTTAAGGAATGCAGATTTAACATCCATCTGATGGAGTTCTAAGTTAAAATGAGCAACAAGTGCTATGACAATTCTAAACGAGTCTTTCTTAGGGCAGGGGAAAATGTTTCATTACAATCTATTCCCTCTCTCTGTGAAAAACCCTTAGCCACAAGCCTTGCCTTGAACCTTTCGATATTCCCATTAGAGTCAAGCTTAGTTTTGTAGATCCACTTAAAGCCTACTGTTTTTGCTCCTTGGGGAATTTCTACTAAGTCCCAGACTCCATTATGGCTCAAAGATTTCAATTCATCTTCCATAGCTTCAAGCCACTTGGATGAATGATCACTCATTATTGCTTCCTTGAATGAGGTGGGATCATTTGGTTTCCCAATATCTTCACCTAAATAAACTTCATAATAATTTGGGATAGCAGATCTCCTCTCTCGTTGTGACCTTCTAAGTGGCTCATTATTGGTCACCGTTTGTTGAGGAGATTCATGTGGAATTTCTTCATTATGTGTCTCAAAAGTTTGTTGAGCATTGGTATTTAAATCATTACTATTTTCAACGTTAGTATTCTCAACAAAAGGTGTATCATCAGAATTTTCATCTGGTGTTACTTCATTCTGAGTCACTACAATCTGTTGCACAGCCGCCTCGTTTTGAGGTGTTGATGCCATAATTTGAGGTGCAAAATGATTAATTGGAACATTATTCTCTTGGATATCCGGTATAATACTAGTCTGAATTTCCTCAAGATTAATTTCCCTTTCCTATGAGCTCCCCTAGATTTCATTATTTTGTAAGAATACTGCGTTCCTGGTTTCCACAAATTTAGTCACACGGTATGGGCAATAAAATCGATACCCCTTAGACCTTTTTGGGTATCCAATAAAGTGGAAACTCACAATTTTAGGATCTAATTTCTTTTGTTGTGGGTTGAATATTTTGGCCTCTATAGCATAGCCCCACACATGTAAATATTTTAATGTCGGCCTTTTCCTAGTCTACAATTCATAAGATGTGTGCAGCTGGTTTTAAGTGCTTCCATCCATAAGTTCACAAGCAGACTAGAATGACTAAGCAAACTATGTACCACATCCATAAGTGTATGGTTACGACGCTCTGCCACTTCATTTTGTTGTGGTTCTCCAGGCATAGAATATTGAGCAACTATTCCATGCTCTTGAAGGTATTGGGCAAATGGACCAAGAGTTTGCCCATAAGTAGATGTCTCCCATAATATTCTCCTCCTCAATCTGATCTTACTATTTTTATCTTCGCATTATGTTGATTTTCTACTTCAGCTTTGAACATTTTAAACTTATCGAGTGATTCAGATCTTTTCATAACGGGGAAATATATCCATAATGGGAGTAGTCATCTTTGAAGGTTATAAACAAGTCATAACCATCAATAGATGTAACAGAGAACGGTCCACATATATCTATGTAAATTATTTCTAATGGACCCGTACTCCTAATAGCTCCTTTTTTAATTGTCTTAGTGAATTTACTCTTGATACAATCTAAGCAATGATCCACATTCCAAAAGTCTAAGGGGTGAAGTATCTCTTCTTTAATGCGATGCTCCATTCTCCCCTTAGAAATGTGGCCTAAACGACAGTGCCACAATTTCGAGGACGCCTCATTTTTATTACAGGCATTACAACATTTATTACTTTATCATCCAAAGAAAGTAAATAGAGCTTGTCTTGCACGATGGCAAGACCAATATCATTATTATTCTACTTAATAATGCATTTGTTCTTAGCAAAATTACACTCATAACCATTCTCAGTCAAAACCATTATAGAAATAAGGTTCCTCTTGATAGAGGGAGCATATAAAACATCATAAAGTAAAATACTAAAGCCGCTAGAAAGTCGAAGATGAAGCTCTCCAACAGCCCAGACTTCAATCTGAGCTCCATCAGCTACTCTTAGGATTCGGTCCCCTCTTTTTAGGGTCCTCAAGGTACGGAATCCCATTTTTGATGAGCCAAGCCTTGAAGCCTGGACAATCCCTCTGTGCATGGCCCTTTTCCTTGCAAAATTTGCACAAGAATGGTAAAGCTGGAGCTTGTCCCTTGCCCTTCTGAGCAGCCTGAGGGCCCTGAGTAGCCTGAGTGGGAGCTGAGTTGGGCTTTTTCTTCTTATTGTTATTATTGTTCCTTTGGGAGTTGCTGCTCTCCCGTTTGTAGAACTTCCTTTTCCCACCACCAGCACTGTTGAGGAGGTTTAGTTGTTCCTGCCTCTTATGCTTTTCCGTCTTTTGGCGTTCCTCCTCCTCAACAAAGTGAGAAATCAACTCTGCTATAGTCCACTTTTCCTTCTAAGTGTTGTAATTAATCTTGAATGGGTCATAGTCAGGAGGCAGTGAACTCATGATGAAGTGGACTAAGAAACCATCAGAAACGGCCATGTCCATGGACTTAAGCTCATAGGCCATGATAGACATATCCATGATATGTTTTCTAATGCCACCCTTACCATTATAGTGGCTTGTCATCATTTGCATAACGATTATACTAGCATATGGCTTGAGAGAACTCTTGAAATTCTCATCAATGTTAGCTAAGTACGTCCGCACATCATTAGAATCCACAATAGCCCCAATGATGATAGGGGAAATATTGCTCTTAATGTACATGAAAGACATCCTTTTGGATTTTTCCCATGTTGTTGATTTCTCCTCATACTGTCTCTTTAACTCAGCATAATTGTCGTCAGTATAGAGAGGCTCTAAAGAAGGATCCTCTCTAATGGCATAATCATAATCCAACATGCCTAGGTTGAGTAGCACGGTACTCTTCCACTTGGCATAGTTGGTCCCATCGAGGGGCTCAAGCTCTCTAAGCTAACCAAGAGCTAAAAAATGATGAGAAAAATCATAAATATAGCTTGTATGTAATTAATCTACGTTGGTACAATTAATTACATACTAAATATTTAGATAAATTTTTTAACTATATTACCGTTGGGCAGAATATAATTAAGAAAAAACTAATTATCCATAGATTCGACATGAATTCATAATTGACATTGGTAAAAAATAAATTCACATCATGAGAAAATCATCTAGCTAAACTTCTTGTTGGTTCCATTTATTTCAGCAAATTTTTGAGCATAATATGACAATTACATGAGTTATATGAATTGAAAAGGCATTAAAATAAACTGGAAAGAAAATAAAACAAATTCGGTCCAAAAAGGAATGTGATCTGTTACTGTACAGCCAGCACGCGGGGCCCAAAACCACGTGGCCTGCTCCTGTGCTGAGCGCACAGCCGACGCACGTGGCCCAGTCCAGCCCAAAAACACGGTGCCCCGTGCGGGATTGATCAAAGCAGTTCGATCTGATGGATGGCCGGATTTGATCCCGCAACTTCAATCACGATAGTCGTCTGATGCGTAATGGACGGCTGAGATCTGACAGTTGACGGCGGTGCACCGATCGCGTCCGTTGAAACTTGATCGGACGGCTGAAATCTGTTCGCATCTGGATAAAAGTCCCGACGGCTGAATCCCTAACCCTAATCCCATTTCTCTCTTTCTCCCCCGATTTCTCCGGTGAGGATGGCGATGGCAACCCGGTGGAGCGGCGGTGAGACGCCCGTGCATGGCAAGCCTAATGCCGCCCACTGCTCCAGCGAGCACCGGCAGCGACGGCACGTAGCCACGGCCGCGCCATGCCTTTCAGGCTCGAGGACAACTCGGCAAGATGACCACAGCAGCGCGCGCAGGCGGAGCTGATGCCAGCGCGGCCCAACGGCGGCGAGAACCACTAAACCCATTCTCATTTTGGGGATTTTGGGTTCTAATTTGGGGATTTTTCAAATTAGGGTTCTAAAATTTGAGGAAAATTGGGGATTTTGAATACCTGCTGGATCTCCTCCTTCTAATTGCTACCCAAGCCCTAGAACTTGATTAAAAACATAAATTGAACATGAGCAGCACTAATTCAACCCTAATCTGAATAGAACATAATTAACAAACTTAAATTTAGGCTAAATTAATATGAACCCGAACCAAAATAGCACCAATTGCAATATTTAGCAGAGGATTAGTGCACCTAATGGCTTCAGCCGGAATGATGGGATCATGTGGCTAAACAGTGGCTCTAATACCAAATGTAGATTATGTGATCTACTAAATCTAAGTGTTTAGCCTAAAGCATGATCACCTAATTGCAGAAATTAAGGTTACTGACCGACGTGATGCGAAGCCATAGCGATGCGTTCAATTTCCTCTGCGAAATCCGGAGTGGATCTAGAGGACGAAATCCATCGAACCGCTCCGATGCTTGATGTAGGCGTAGGACTGCTATGGGTGAGGTGGCAACGTCCCTCCGGTCGCCACTTACACTGCCCAGGAACAACCCTTCTCTTCCCTTCCAGCACACCTAAGGATCGGTTAGGGTTTTAGGGTTTCAGGAAGATAGGAACCGTGAAAGAGATCATCACCTCTAACACGGGCTGGCCTCCCCTTTTAATCTTGCGCTAAGGGAATCGGGGGCTGCTCCAAAATAAGAAAGTTTTGGCGCTACTAATCATCACGCGATATGCCTAACGGATAGCGATTTTATTTGCTGTGATCACGCACGGCAACGGGTGGAAACATCCATGCATGATCACCTCCCGGTTTCCATGCCGAGAGATGTAAAATCCCAACAATAGGCAGGGACTCAGTTAGTTTTTATTGAAGCATTGTATCAATAATCTTCTTCCTCTGTTTCCTGCCTCATTGGCATGTCACCGATCACGGCACCACTGCGCCATCAAGGACCGCGTCCTATTACTGAATGTCTCCGTCGTATTCCCATATCAAATACTCTCCCATGACACGTAGCATGTAACATGTTTGAGGGAGGGGTCACTAAATGTCCGTAGTTTTAACACTTACACCAGAAATATTATACTGCGTTGTCACATGCATGAGTTATGTGGGAAAAGGGAAGAGATGAGATTATACAAGGAGGAAGAAACTAGGAATGGCCCTAGACCTTGACGACACGGTGGAGTCGGGATTGAAATCGGGCTCAGCCTAGACAGCGGCGAGCCCTAGGCAAAGACTAGTGGCTGGTGGTGTCTAGATCGACACCGCATCAAGGTGACAGGCCCGATGGGCACTACGGTAATCTTGATCTAATGCCTACCATGACCCGGGATAGGGTCTCTCCTTATGTAGATGGAGGTCTACCCAATCTAATCCTATCATAACAAACTCTATGCAACTAAGCTTAAGCTACATACATCTAATATCCTTATACAGATGGAGGATTACCCAAGCTAATCCCATCCTAACAAACTCTATCTAACTAAGCTTAAGCTACATACATCTAATCCCAACGGACTCTATTCTAACAGACTCTATCCAACTAAGCTACATAGGGTGTACATGCGTAGAGGGGTACCCATTCCTCTTGGGCCTTAGACTCTATTTCCTCTTAGGCCTGATACGGGCCGAATGTAGGATCCAAAACACCATGTAGACGATGAAGTGGATGAACAACATGCAACTAGCTTTGCAACTATCAGACCCTTGATCCACAGCAGAAAACAAGAACTATCTTGATAGGATCATGCTATTCCCTCTATGTGGCTACATTGAATCATAGGAAGAGTGGGTGATGAGATCCTCACACGGTTGTAGCAAAAAGCTAATCTTTATTAATAATGTCGAGTCTTGCATACAATGGAAACACAACTATTGCTTGGATAGCAATTCTAAGACCACTAAAACAAGAAAAAAATATGCTGTTTCATGACTTGGACATAAAGAAAAAATATCTGGTACACGAACTGTCAAGTTGTTTTGCACATTGCAGCCAAACCAAGACAGATTCGAAGATGGGACCAAAACCATGACACGGGCCATAAAAATAGTTTTCCAACGAGTAATCAAACGTCCAAAACAGAGTCTGTACGAGAAATCCACAACGGTTTTACCGTGGAACTGTCCAGTGTCCAAACCAAATCTGAACTGAATTCAAACTTTCTTGTCTTCAAATTTATCAGTTGGAAACTCTTGAATCCGTGTAGATGAGATATTTGCCAAATTATGGAGCCTTGGAGTAGACTGAAACCATCTAATTATGCCGTATAAAAAACCAACTCACCTTAATTAGCAATCCTGGCAATGCCCCTTTTGCAGCCTGCGCAACCTCCAGTAAAATTACCATCACTTTTGATTGGAACATCCAAACCATACACTGTTTGATCCATTTGAAAGAAGACTTGATAAGCTTCTAAAATATCAACTTCCATGTTTTGTCCCTCGTGTATCCTCATCAGGACCAATGACAGCGTCCTGAATCAGAAGATAATTATTTGATTTGGTAGTTTAGGGACCATATCTGTCGGTGCACCTGGGAGTCAAGTGAACATAACACGAAAGTGTTGGACTGCTGCTAGTTCAACAGTACTTAATTCTTTTAGTCAAAATATGATTGCTGGATGTGGACTTGTTCGTCGTGTTTGATGAGGCAATTTAGGTAAATTTGCACACCAGAATTGGGATAAAGTCATCAGTAATTTACTGCCAGTATTTTCAGAAAAATACATATATCCTTTTGAACTTTTGAATCTGCATTTTCTTTCAGAAATAATTCGACCATAGTCAACTACCTTTCGGCGAGAAGAACACTACTAGGAAACAGAACATCATAGGTGGCCAAAACGCGGCCGGCAAGCCTGCCTGCGACTGAAGGCCTGTAAAAATCGAGCGTTTCCTACGAAGACCAATTTTCGCAGGCGGCTGCCTACGAGCCCCGCCTGGACAAATGGGTTTCAGCCCAAAAAAATGAAAAACTGTTTCATGACGGATCTGCAGTATAGATTTCAAATAAATGGATTCAAACAACATTCATAGTTTGGATTTCTTGATTGATCTCCGATCTCCACCAAGCAGCAACAGCAGCAAAAAAAAAAATACAAACTTACACAAGGTTAAACACAAAGCCCATGGCATGGTACAGATCAAAGGTGATTAGTCCTCATCACGGTCTCACAAATCAAAGTCCATTTACACAAGAACACAATTCGAGTCAGACCACTATCCACGGGAAGAACAAACTTCTACTCTCCTCCATTCAAAATTGGGAAACAAGTTTCAGGACAAATTCCCCATTGCCTCGCAAATCCGAACAATTCCTCGCAGGTAGATGCTCACCTTCTCTCCGCAGAGGGCTTCCACGACGGCCCAGGCATGGTCCCACCGGGTGGTGCAACGGCGCAGCCGCTGGAGCAGCAGGACGCCACCGACGACCACGAGCGTCTTCAGCACCATGCCCCGCACCACCCCTCCGGCCCCGCCTCCTCCTCCTACCCCTGGGCCGAAGCCAGTGTCCTCGCCGGAGCCCATCGGGTGTGCCACGATGAACTCGCGAGGGTGGTGGTCGGGGAGCTCGAGCAGCGGCCCTAGGTCATTGTCGAGCACGGTGAGGGCGTCCGGGCCGTCAGCGACGGATTCGCTGTTCCCCAGCTCGCGGGAGGCAGCCGACGTTTCTGGCGTGCTGCTGAGGCCCGCCGGCACCGGATCTGCGCTCCCGAGGCCCGCCGGCGCTGGATCCGGACTGACGGGGCCTGAGCGGCCGTCCCTGCCGTATCCGAGCCGCCGCGCCCGAGCGGCCCTCCCTACCGTCGTTCGAGTCCCTCCCCTTCGGCGCTGCCACCGAGCCCCCTCTACCGCCGCCGTGGCCCCTCCCCTTTGGCGCTGCCGCCGTGCCCCGCCACCGGCTGAGGGAGGAGAACGGGAGAGGGAGGAGAGGTGGTGAGCTGAGGGGAGGAAGGTGGGGGAGGGGGAGGAATATGAGGTGAGGGGGTGGAGAGGTCAGCGAGTACTTAGGCGTTGTTTGAATAAGCTGTACGTGGCTTATAATCAGCACGTAAAATAAAAATATTATTAGTATATAATTAATTAAATATTAATTATTAGAAGCTTGAAAAATTAATCTATTTGATTTTTTAAAAATATTTTCATATAGAAAGTTTTTTAAAAACACACTGTTAAAAGTTTTGAGAAACGAGCTAACAAAAACCAAAGAAAATAAGTTAACCGCTGAATCAAATGGCACCTAGCTGCAGATTCGATCGATAGCTTTGTTTATATCCTTTTCGTGATTTTCATAGGTGCCGCCTGTGAAAATTGTCATCTCTTAACAAGACCATCTGTAAAAATTAATTTTCAGAAGCGGTCCATGATCGGCAACCCTAGTACATTTTAAAGAGGGGTGTTGCTAAAAATAATTTTTGTACTAGTGGAATTCCATGTTATGTAAAAATTTTTATTGTCTTAAACAGACTCAGTCGATGTGAAGAGGTTGCATTTTCTAGCGAAGATAATTGTGAATAAATCAAGCAACTTCATTTTGCCATGCATACCATGCATTACTTCAGAGGGATGTTCATTGTGCACAACATTTTCAATCATTTGCGGAAAACCTTCCTTTTATGCCCGACTAGACACTGAAGAGACAATGCAGGAGGTGTTAAACTTTGAAACGTGAGTGTATCTTTGTACTTCTTCGTAATTCTTCGTAATACTTTTTATTTGCATTATAATGCAATTCTTTTTCTTCTACTCCTCACTTTTATTTGAGTGAATCAAAGGTGCAACAATAATATGGAGATGCCTGACCTTTTCAACATAGGAACTAGGTATACTGTGCAACTGCCCATGCAACAAACCTTTCACCACGAATTCACAGAAACCACACACAAGAGATGACTCACTTGACACGCAAAAGTAGATCTATTGCTCCCTCAATTCCCTGCAAGGAAAAGCAAAAACAATCTATAGCAAGAAGTCTCAATTTCTCTCTTTAGTTTGGGCAGCAGTGGGACCAAACCTAGGAGAAGATCAAGACCAATTTTGCTAAAAAAATATCTAAAACATGGTCTACCCTCTTGAGTCGTGTACATAGGATTATATAGCCATTACATGGTTAGAAACTAATCAAGAATCAATTGCAGTACAATCTGGAAACCTATCAGGACTATCGATGGATTGTTTCGGCCTTTGCGGCAAAACCATAATGATTTGGTATCCTGGGCTCTATCCACGATGTGCGCGATGAAGTTAGCTTTTCAAGGAGTACTCATATGTCCAAAACAGACTAACGAGAGAGTTTGGGCCGTTTTAAGTATTAGCCTGCTCTAACTGCCAAACCGAATTCGATTTTGGTCTTTTCCAAGTTATCCTCAAATTCCTTGTGTGGGAAGGCTTTAATCCGTATTGCCTCGCAAAGAAAGTCCTGCTCCACCTGTATCATATCTTGGAATAGAAGCCCAACATACAAATGAAGCGTACAGGCCATGAGCACCTCCTCTTTCATCAATTCTCGTGCGCTACCTGGTCTGCCCACGCAACATGTCTTCAATTTTGTATTTGCCGTTGATACATGCCGTTTGATCCTTTGAAAGTAGACTTGACAAGCTTTCCATATATATAATCCATGGATTCTCAAAGCCTTCGAGTGAAAGCAGAACACTCCGTAAACTTCACGAACAGAACAAAAACTGTTCTTCTCCTCCATGTGCGCCGTTACCTCTCTCATCTCCTGCTTAGGCCACATGTTTGTGCATACTAATTGTTCACCTCTCTCACATTTGCAAATAATGGATTGACAAATATTATGTAGCATCAAATTCTCATGTATTACACATGTAGATTCAAAAAGAAACGAGTTTACCTTGTAGTTTGATTCGCATGCAAAGAAGAATGTCCAAAAGCTTGGTATATCCACATTAGGCAACTTGTGATATGGGTGCATTCATGTCACGAACCAAACTAATGGCGGGGTAATTGCCGCCTAGAGGATAGCCAGGCCTTGTCGACCGCTATGGATGGGAATTGGACTTTGACGGGGAGGAAGAATATAGGAAGAGAACCAGGTTGGTTACTCCCTCCAATTAAAAAATGTTTGACATTTAGGACAGCATTCTGTCGAACTTCTAAAATTTTGACTATCAATTTTATATTAGAGTAAGTTTATAAAATCTAATAAGTTCACTATATTATGATAGTACTTTTCCAAACAAATCAATGTATACCATTTCTTTTTTAAAACTAAGCATTTGAGAAATTTTTGTTGGTTGGAATTTTAAAAGTTTAAAAACTGAGGATGGCTCACTTGGTCAATGGTGTGGATGTACGCCTGGACCACCAACTTCAACTCCTTGTCGAGGAGAATTTGGGTGTATATTTTCTTCTTAATACATAGTTCCTCGTAGGTTGATTGCATTTTTTTGGAATTTTAAAAGTTTGACTGGATTTTCTCCAAAACTTCAAATGTTTTTTACCAAAGGGTTTCTTTCTTCTTTGGAATTTTAAAAGTTTGACTGGATTTTGTCCTAAACATCAAATATTTTTTACCAAAGGAAGTGTTTTCTTTCTTCTTGGATAGACCTATAGGGCTGTCATGTGCCTAAGGGGAACAGGAGTCCAAGGTCCAAGAGGAACAGGTACCCCTCGAGGTACTTGCGTACCCCCTATGTATCTTAGTGGGATAGAGTCTGTTAGGATAGAGTCTATTGGGATTAGATGTACATAGCTTAGTTAGATATAGTTTGATAGGATGAGATTAGATTGGGAAGTCCTCCATCTATATAAGGAGGGATCCTATCTCGCGTTAGGATACGCATTAGATCAAGATTATTGTAGTGCACATCGGCCCTATCTCCCTAGCGTGGCGTCGATCTAGACTCCACCGGCTGCCCATCTCTGCCACCTAGGCTGCGGCCATCATCAACCTCGATGGGAAGTCGCCAGACCATGTCCCCGGAGCAGGTCTGGGAGCTTTGACACCAGTCGGCTCATCCATCACCGCCACTGCCTCCTTCATCAACCTCAACCGGGATTGTCCACAACGCTACCCAAGCCTCGGCAGCCATCTCTGTGGGGGTGGGGTCCTCCATATCTGGCACGGCGGTTGATCCCGCCGACCTCTAGCCCGTCAATCCGCCGTCCTCTACGCTCTCTTCTGGCCTTTCCTCGCCGAGGAGAAGTGACTGGTTGAGGCACACGATAGGGTGATTGCTATGTGTGCAGGGATAGGGGGAGTGCAAGGAACAACAACGACAACTACCGGTGGTGGCGTGGTCCACACAGCGTGGGACCTAGGCGGCCCATGTGCATGAAGGAGAACGAGCGTATGGTTCTCGGGCGTTGCAGGCGCACTGCGCTGAACTGCGTGTAGGTCAACGTGACTTCCACGAGCACAAAAGACTTGAGTTTTAGTTGGCGTTAGAAAAAGCAGAGTTGTAAAAGGCTGGAGTCTTATTTGGTGCGAGTCATCTGAGTAGGCCACACTGCAGCTTGAGGACGTGCTGCCCAAAATGGTGTGAGTAATGTCATGGTTCTAAGAGGAACAGGAGTACGAGTCTAAAGAGGAATGATACCCCTCGAGGTACATATGTACCCCCTGCGTACCTTAGTTAGATAGAGTTTGTTATGATTTTTAGATAATGGATAGGAACTGACCTCTATATCCCTAAGGGGATATACCTGTCGGGATTAGAATGATGTAGCTTAGTTGGATATAGTTTGTTAGTATGGAATTAGATTGAGTAATCCTTCATCTATATAAGGAACGACCCTATCCCAGGTCTCAGTAGGCATTTGATTAAGATTATCGTATGCCCATCGGCCATGTCTCCCTGGAGCAGCGTCTTCACCGTCGAGGTCCAAGGCCATTCTCTGTTTCTTCCTCCTTGTATAATCTCATTTGTTCCCTTTTCCCACATAACTTTGCACGTGACAAGGGCTAGCTCCTAACAATCTAATCTAGCTAACCAACCTAACAAAAATAATCTGACCAACAAATTAGAGGGAACAACCTACTAACTATGGTGGCTACTTTTGTCATGGGTTACCCTAGCCCTCGCCCATGACAATTCAGGTCAGTTTTGAGCGTTTTCTCAAATGAGCGACATGCACTACTATGAAAAGACAAATCTCTGGCGGCCAAATCATATTTTCAGTGGTGGTTGGTCCAACTGCCGGTGACCGATGGCCAGAGAAAATGCAACTTTTCTCTGGCAGCAAAGGACCACCAGCATGGTACCATTTAGGCTGGCGGACAACGTAGCACACCCGCCAGCGACAGCAAAAACTATTTTCGCTGGCAGCCGGCTAACAACGGCTAGCAGCGAAGATCTCTATTCTAGGCGGTTAGGAACGTGGCCCGCCTGTGAAGACAGTTTCACAGGAGGAATTTTGCAATTTGGCCCGCCTGTGAAGATTATGTGCCAAATTTTGAATTTGGATTTCCCGCAAATTTTGAATTTATTTTTGGGTTTGCGTATTATGTCTATATATAGAATTGATCACGATTTTTTTGGACAATAAATAGGAAAGGTTATCTTTATCGATCAAACTCGTATTTGATAATATATGCAATACTAATTAATTTAGACAAGCTATTAATTAATATATTTACACATAGTAGTGGATGATGTCTATGAAATATCTTACAACTCGATCCACATGTATAATTTATATAATTTTTCTTGACCTGGTCAACAAAACACTCAAATTTCTTGTCCAATTTCAGATACCCTCCTTTATGGAAAAACCGCCCTAACTTGTGGCAGCACTCATGGTGGATGAAGTGGCACATGTCTCACTGTATATCCTCAATGGGTTTATTGTCGAGCGTCCTTTCAGACTTCTGGAGTCTAGGAAGCTACATCGAGAACATGCAAAGTAAAGAATTTTTTAGCAATTGAAAACTAGCAACTATAATAAATGTATATATAGTTGATGATTTACTTACATCTGCAGGGTTCGTGGATTAGCTTCCACTGACTCTAAGGTACTCGTAGACATAATATCCACATAGCACGCTTCCTTTGGGTTGCTTGTGGCACTGTGCAAGACATAAATACAATGTAAATTAGTTATATGGATTAGCACATAGACTGATAAGAAGTGTTTGCCCATCATTAATTACTAGCCACTTATTGCGGATCAGCAAATTGTCTCTTTTTTCCAATCGTTCTTTGCCCTCTCTATAGTAGAGCTTGTAGGCGTTGTCCGAGCAAATAGAGGGAGTTAGTCATACTCATAGCAACAGCTCGTGAACGACAACTCCACAGTTAAAATTTGTATATATCTCATACAAATCTAAAATTCCAATGAATTCGCCATAGGTACTGTCCTTTTTGCTGAGAGAGTTCGGTACCACAGCTTCACCATACTTTGGATATAAAAGAAAGAAAATCCAATGGTCGTCACATAAAATACCGTGAAATGTTTTGTTAGTCGAGTCATGATTAAGTAGAGGTGAAGTATGAACCAGATATCAAACTTACGCAAAGTTGTATGGGGCGTATATGCATCTTTTGTCCTACATTGAGTGCATTGCTCGACCTATGTAAGCGGCCACCTCCAATGTTTTATTATTATGCCTTTCTACTATGTAGGCATCCCTTTTTGTGGGAGTAATGGCCAGTAGCTCCGTAGGCATTTTTTTCTTATCCAGTTTGAAGGTGTGGTTTGGCTCGCCTATTTGACATGGGTTTAGGAAGCCGATAGGTTCGCCCATCTTTTCTGCTATGTCATAATTCATGCTCCAAAAAATGGATGATGAAATCAGGCTGTGAGTAACATATAGGTAGTCTGAACAAGCAGAATATAGCAGTTGTACACTTATAGGCACCCACAAAGCGATCAAATTTGCGTCGAGCTTATCCTTGAAATCTACCTAGAATTTGCATTGCCCGCTCATGAAAACATTTGCCGGCACGTCAACACTTATTTCTCTAATCCCAAACATGCTTGCAAGCATGTATCATTCATGCCATCTTTTTAGCTGTCAAGGTCCTTGTGCTAATTTCTAGAGGGGCAGGAATGGTTTGCCATTTTCAAATTTTTCTGGCACATCATCCGATGGTAAAAAATACATGCCTTTGGACAAGCTTATTTTTAGGCCCTCTTCCTTTTTTTACCTTCATCTACCTTACTTTTCCCTTTGTCCTTCATCCCACTGCCCTTGAATGAGTGCACCATCCATCTCTGTTTGTGGACATCCTTTCATTTGTGTTGGTGGGGTCTAATCTTAAGCGGCACTACTGGGGTTGCTTGTTCTTGGGGACGCGCCTCAGCAATTTCTAGAGGTGCCTCAGACTGTGGAGGTGCCTCAATTTGATTTGCTTGTTCCTGGAGACACACCTCAGCAATTTCTGGCTCCACCCTAGGTTGATCTGCTAGTTCCTGTGTACCCGCCTCACAAATTTCTGGAGGCGCCTCAGATTATGGCCGCCTCACAAATTTCTGGAGGTGCCTCAGATTATGGAGGTGCCTCAGGTTGATCTCCTTGTTGCTGGGGAGGTGACAGCGGCGGTGGTGGCGCAGGAAGCCTAGGCGAAGCCTGCAGACGATCGGTCAGTTCTTCCTGTTCACGCAAGGCGGAAGATAGCGACACCAGTCTCCTTGGTGGAGGAACCGTTGAGATTCCAAAGACAATGTCTCCTTTGTGTCTCAAAATAATCTGGTCCACCACATGTAACACCCTGAAATTATCCGAATATAAAATATTATGAAAAAGGAATTTTTAGAAATTAAATTAAAAGTCTCAAGGAGTGAAAAGAATAAAATCAGAGGAAAACCTAAAGAAAATTGTGGGCACCCCGAAAGTGCATTATGGAGAGTAATTATTATGACAACGTGAAATATCTAGATGGATGGGATCTCAAATAAAAACCAATTAAGTACAGTAACCATCCATCCTCATCGCAGCCTTGCCATAATATTTACCCAATCACAATACAATTCCAACGCGCCGAATTCAGAAATAAAGAGATATTTGGAGAGTTGATTCACCAGTCCGAAACGGCGAAGTGTGCCCGTCAAACCACACGAAGGTGGCGACCAAACACGACACACACTTCTGGGGACATGGTCTACGGTTGAACCAACATCCATGCATCTCATCATTTCTAAATTCATACTCATGTTCAGCTGGTCCCCAGGAAAGCGACTAGCCTCACACTTTCATCGCAAGCAATTGATAAACATCACAAGTATTCTAAATATGGATAAACGAGCTGCAGGGTTATATATTACATAGAGGGCTCACACCCTAATTCATTACAAAGTAACCCAAAAGATAGCAGCGAAAAATATAAACATAAAAGATAAAACCAGTGGTGCCAATACCAAACCACAGGGCAACCGACTGGGGATAGAGCATAACTTCGACTACATATTATCCTCACCACCCTTGGCGGGATAATAGTAGACCACACCAGTGTCGTCGATATCCTCACCTGAAAGATATGCAACGTGAGTACAACAAGTACTCAGCTAGACTTATACAATAATAATAGTACAAAGGAGTAATGCTAGTCTCTACATCAAGGAGTATGGCTAGGTTGATCTGATTTTGCATAAAGCTGATTTTATTGAGCAAGTAATACATTTAAAACATAAGCATTTGTGAAATAGCTCAATCTGAAAATTTAGGACAGCAAGCTTATAGTTCTGAAATGGGAGTAAAAATGAGCACAATCCCATGCTCTATCGTCAACAATGGGCCATCATTGCCCAAATAATTATGCTACACAAGCATACCATCTTTCATGGCTAAACCAAGCCATATTTAACATCAAGGCCTTTCATATAAACCCATCCATCCATGACTATCCGAAGTCATGGTATAACAACATAATCCCATAACCACATATCCCAAGTTGGATGCTAACATGAGTGACTAACACATCAAGCGGTCGTCCTGTAACCGTGGACACGGCTATTTGAATAGTTCTTACCCTGATCAGAGGTGTACATCTTTACCCACACGATGTGATAGAAGCCAAACGGCTACACTCTAGTTTGATTCGTACCCATAGGTACCCACACTCTACACGTTGAGTGCAGACTAGAGGTCACAACACAACCTTTTGCATGCTTAGCCCCAACCACCTAAACCACGTCTAGGCCCTCGACGACTTAGTCGTGGTGACTAAGGCGGGCTCACCGTCGCGGGAGGCACCTCCGGCCAAAACCAGGCGCGCTTGAGGCCCTCCAAAGGAAATCCCTCGGTGTAGATGGCCACAGCCTCCCGTGCTACTGAGTTAAGCCATCACATTCCCGGTGTGTGAAAGTACGTAGGGTGCTTGAATAGATGTCAACATGTTCGGTCCTCAACGACCCAGACGGAGCTACATGCATCGGGAAAACACCATCCCATCATTGCCCTATCATCCGTCCAAGTCAAACATATTCTCAATTATAAATACATATTCTCAATTATAAATCATAAGTTATTCTTCTTCGATTTTACCACATCCATGCGTATTAAACTAGCTTTGAACCAATAGCTCCATCTATCGGATTTTTCTAAGTCTAGGAATAGGCATGGCTAAGCATTCGGTAAAATAAAAGTATCCCAAAGTCCTTAACCAGGGGTGACAAGGTGAAAACATGGTATCAATGACCAAGGAATGGAAATGCATAAATTGGGCAATATTGACTCTACCCGTTTTCCCATTTTAAATAGACTAAAACATGCATATAGATATTTCTTTCGCAAACAAATCAATTTATTGAAAACATAGGTTCAATATGCTTAGATGCTTGCATAGATGCTTGCCTTGCTGCTGCGATGGTTCACACTCAAACTCAAGTTCTTGCTCCACGTACTCCGAAACTTCCGAATCTAACGATAAAAAGCGAATATGCAAATAAGAAGCAATTAAACATGTCTATGCAAAATGATCAATTAATTATGAGATAAATACAGTAGGTATGGCATGTCCTAACAAGATTTTAGGAGAAAGAACCAAGTCAATTGCATCTCTGAATTGGGAGATACAAAAATAATAAGATAGGAAGGCTGAAAATGGCAGTTTTGTAATTATTTATATTGTAACCTTAAATTATTATATTTGACTGACAGTTTCTATTAAGATTTCAAGAAGGCATGTATTTTTATATAAAAGATCATAACCTACTGGTTCCAACAAAATTTGGTTCACTGAAATTTGATTTAAAAATATTTAGATATAAATTTCTCAAGTTTGTCAAAAAGAAGGGTTTATAAACTACTTAGGCCTATTTTGGGAGGTAGTTTTGTCAAATACAAATTGTTCACAGTAAAGGTTACAATTTTTTGAGTTAAACAAAAGTGGTTTCACATTTTTAGCAGTTAGGATGAATTTTCTAGAAATTTATAAACTTCTAGGTTATTAAGAGGTATATAAAAGACATTTCCATTTTTAGAGAAAAAATCCTACACAGAAGTTCTCACTTTTTATTTTACAAAATTTAAGAGATCATTTTTATGAATCCATAGAAATTTGGTTCACCTCAAAAGGAGTTATAATGGATTTTATAGAAATATTCCAAATTCCTAGGCACAAAATAAGTTACTTTTGCTTCATATTATTTTATAGATATTTTCTGTACAGAAGTAGTCATATTTTATTTGACAGTATTAAAGTTCACAAATTTACAGAACTAACAAAATTGGTTTCACTCAAAAAGGAGTTAAAATGAAAACGATATGGATTTACAAAGTTTAACCATTTTTCTGTTGGAAAAATATTTCCCTTAATCATTTTTTTAATTCTTCTTCTTTTCTTATTCCCCTTCCAGCCCGGGCCCACCTGTTGGTGGCGCAAAACAGGGGAGGTGTAGACAGATCGGGCCGTCGGCTCTGTTCGCCGGCACTGGCGGCGAACGGCGGCTCGGATGACGGTGCGGCCAATAGAGAAAGAGAAGAGGAGTTTACGGCAAACACATCGGTGGTCTTCTCATCACCGGCGGTGGCCGGAGCTAGGCACAGCGGTGGCACAAGCGGGGAAACATCTCGTGATGGCATGTAAAAAGGAGCTACTGCTCGATTCTTTCCAAATCCATGCATGCATGTGGTTATATAGAGTACCAGGGTGCTCACCAAGGCTCGTGCTGGTCTTGGCGAAGCTGGGACAGCAATGGCGATGGCGGAGCTAGTCCGGCAGCGGTGGAAACCTTCGGGGTCGCGTCGTTGGCTTGCTTCCGCTGTCCTGCGGTTGAGGTAAGGTGTCTAACCGGTCAGGGACTTCATAGAGGCGGTTCCAGTGTAAGGAATCGAAGCGAGGCTCACTAGAGAAAAAGAAATCGACGGCGGTAGCAGGCGGCTGGACTTGGGGAAGACGGAGGCCGATCTCCTTGCTCGGGGCTTCGCAGTCCGATTCCTTCGGTTAGCAGGCTTGTGGAGGCGAGGCGACGACGCTGGCGAGCTGGCTCGGTCGGCGGTGTACTGGATCAGCCGGAATGACGATGGTGTCACGGCGGCAGTTCTGCAGAGCAGAGACAAAGCACGGCGGCGCCATGGCAACTTCGGCCAGCAAACCTGGGACGGCTAAGTGCAAAAATGGAATGATCAAAGCTTGTAGATCACGTTCCTGGGTCAAGAAGGGATGGAACTCACCGGAGCTAGCTCGAGCTCGGTCAAACACTCTCGGCAGTAGGGAGGATGAGGCTGCTGTCGGTGATCCTTGGGGTTTCCGTCGGTTTCCTCGGTGGGAACGTGGAGAGGATGAGAAAAAGACTTGGCTGGCTAAATTTGAGGCGAAAAGGTCAAGGTTTCCAGTGGTTGAGCTCATCTCTATGCCTCTGTGTGCTGTGAGGGAGAGGAAGAAGGAGGCAGTGACACATCTGGCATGCAGTTGCTGAGTTGCTCTAGTGCTACAGTGTTCATGGTGGGTCCCACGTGTAAGACAACACTTTTCTACACATATTTGGCTAGATTTAGTCTATGACTAGTGGGTCCATGAAGGGGAAACCTAGGGAGAAGAGAGAGGTGTGGGTGAATTTCTTGGTGCAACACACTGTCCCATGCTGTGCTATGGCTTACAAGTGGGCCAGGTCTTGTGGGGTCCACTTGGAAGTGAGAAATGAGAGGAGAAACCTCCAGAAACTAAGTCTTGTGAGCTGTCCAACATGCAGTTTTTGCATTATTGTTTCACTAAGTTAATGAGGAGCATAAATTATGGGAAAATTATTGGACGTAGAGAAAGATGTGTTTAACCTGCTGACCAAATTTCAGGGTTAGAAGTGGTCTGGTTCATCTTTGGTTAAAAAGCAAAGTAGGGGGATTGATCCAGTTTTTCTGCAGTTTAATTTATGTCCCTAGGGCTTTGCTCTATTATTTTATGTGACTTCTTTGGGAATTAAATGGAGCCAAAATTACTGGTGGTAGGGTTCTTGTTGACACACCTGTTTGTAGAATTGCACTGCCTAATTAATCCTCATTTTTATTTGGTGAATTTCAGAAATAAACCAATTTATTTCAGCTTGCTTCCTAGCTTTGCTGATTTGAGGGATTTTGTTGAAGTATTTATTGAAGTATTAAAATCATGTAAAATTTACAGTGGATTAATTAGGTGAGATAGTGCTTACAGGAAGTTTTCCATGATTTTATGTGCAACCAAACATCTTTAGAAAATCCTTAGACTATACAAATGCATAGGTCAAGGAAAAGGATCCAGGCTGAAACTTGTTTGAATTTTTAAGAGGTCTAAACTAATGAAATAAATTCTGGAAAAATTATATTGATTCATGATAAATAAACTAGTATTTGAATAAATTATTTCCCATATATGATTCTATTTACTTTAATGCACATTTTGGTAATGTTTGGTTTCTGCCGATTAGGGTTTAATTATCGAGAGTTTGAAAATATTTGCAAACTTTAATCTCGCATGAAGTGACAATGCAAGAATTTAATTTGTGCACTCTAATTACAGTAGGGCATAACACCAATTACCTGAAATTGGATTTAGGGCTGTGACAAAAATGGGCATGAAAATAATTTTATAAAATTCTTTGCTTAATTATTTAATTTCTGGAATTTTCTAGGAATTAATTGATTAGGGGAAGTATTTTTGGTAAAATAAATAAGCTTCACAGAAATAAAACAAAAGAAAAAGGTTTTAAAAATCCCTTCACAGTCTCTGGGCCATTTTTGGCCCATTATTGTGCGCAGCCCATCCCCCTCGCGCGTGCGCGTCGGCCCGCGTCCGCTCGCGTCGCCCTCGGCCGCCGACAGGTGGGGCCCGCTCGTTGGGTCGTCGTCTTCCTCCAGCCCGAGAGGCACTGTTGCACCCGAGCGCCGCCGCCGCAAATCCCGCCTAATCCGCTCGTCTCGGACCCGATCTCTCCAAATTGGTTGAGGGAAAACCGAGCCCTTATCCCCCTCTACCTAATCCCCAAGAACCCGAAGCTAAATCGCACGTAGAGTGGAGACTCGAAGCTTCCCGAACCGGCCTCCAATCCCTAACCATCGCCGCCGCAAAACCCGTCGAGTTCGAGCCGGAGTCCGCCCTTCTCCACCTTAAATAGCGACCTCGAGGCCCCTAGGGTTGTTTTCGCCCTTTAGATCGAGCTCTAGCTAGCACTATCCGTCTCCCGGCATCTTGCGCTGCTCTGCCGCCGTCGTCACCGAGCTTCGTTCGTGCACCACTGTCGCCTCAGCCGCTGTTGAAGCCCGCCGCCGCCTCGGTTAGATTCGCCGGAGCCCATAGAAGCCAGGCCGCTGCCTTATAGCCCTCGGAAGCCACCGGAACACCGCCGTCAACGAGGACCCGAAGCTTTCCGCCGCCTCAAGCTCGCCGCTGGCCGTCTCCGTCGCCGTTCTTTGTGGTTTCACCCTCGATAATGATTGCCTCGACCCCCTTTACCTTTTCCCGCTCTCCCCGTGTGTCGCCACGCCACCGATCGCCGTCGACCATCGGGTTTAGTGCCACCACCGTCGCCACCGTCGCTGTAGCCGCCGTGGCCGCCGACGTGGCCGCCGTGTAGGCGCCAGCTTGGTGCCACCTCAGCGCTGTTAGCCTATCCGATCGGGATCAACCGTAGCCGTCGGATCTTATAGGTTAAATCTCAGCCTTCCGATCGACCTTGACACGTGGCTAGATCGTGGCCGTCCGATCCAAACCCTAGAACCCTAGCCGTCAGATCCCCCTCGTGGGCCACGGTGGACTCGGTCCACCATGGACCCGACGCCTCCCTCTCGCTGACAGTGGGCCCCACTAGTCAGTCGAGAGCCTCCTCTCTCCTGTGATGTCATAAATCCCTTTTCCCGAATAGAATTAATTCAATAATGACGCAATAAATCAGGTTAATTCTTTTAAATGAGCTACAAAAGGGTTAAAACTTCTAAAAATCATAACTAATCCATACGAACTCGGATTGAGGTCGTTCAAGTCTCTAATTTCTCTAAAAATCATGAACTATCCATTAAAAATATAATATTGTACTGTTCATGTGTGTTGATATACTGTTTTTGCTTGTTTTGTTTATTACCTATAGCTACCGACGTTCAGGAAGAGACGCAGTTTTTCGAGGCAGATGTCGAAGGCTGTGTGGAGCTGCAAGGCAAGTCACATAGATTCCTCTTTCTCATTGAACATATTGTTCCTATGATTAAAGCTATGTTTTCCTTCAACGCTGCATTTATTTTGGAATGTCATTGGGACAGGGAAACCCTAACCTTTGTTTATGGCCCCGTTGATTTGATCACTTGACATTGTACCTATGGGATAATTTTGACTAGCTACCTTTATTTATTGGTTAGCTAGAATAACTCTAGGACCCTGCTTAGCCATGCCTAGCAAATAATAGAATAACTTATGGATTGTCACAGTAACTCCTATACTACTATTCAGTCACATGAAATGATGTTCCATTTACGGCAGTGGTCGTACGAGGACATTTTAATGGTTCACTAAAACTTGAATAAAAGGTGGGTTGCGAGCACCAGGGTTGGAAATGTTGCTAGCGGTGCTCGTGACAGTTTAGGACCGGTTCACGGACTATCCGTTGCGAAGCAATACTCGTGCTAACCACAAGCTAGTATGAGTAATGGTGGGAACCAAAGTGTAGTACGTTCAACCGGGGTCCACCATGGTGTGCTGTGGCTGTGTCAATAAGACCACCATGGCTGCGTCAATAAGTCCATGTCTTGGGCGTTGGATCGTTTCCCTGTTGGGGGCCTGATCAGCTCCTGCCGGAAACTGGTGGTCCAGCGGGTGGCTCCCTTGTTGTGCGGATTACATGGAGGGTCCTATCACAATTCCTTTCCGAGATACCGTGGTGGTATCAAGGGGCACAGTGATGTGCTATGGAGTTGTGTCTTGTGGGTAAATTGGTACACCTCTAGCCAGAGTAAAACTGTTCGAATAGCCGTGCCCACGGTTAAGGGCGGCCTAGCAATATTTTCTGTGATTAGTCCCATATTATCTAAAACTTGATGGTTGAATAGTGGAACATGTGTATCTCCAGGTTGGAGTGGTTGGGCCTATACCATTTTGGTGAGCGGTATAGTGTTGATCAATTCTGCTATTTAACTGATGTTTTATTACCCTCTTAAATGGTTTATTACTTGCTTTTACGCAAACTTGAGCCATATTATGCCATCCTTTGTTATCCCATGCATTTGCATATTTACTGTGTGGCTTGCGGAGTATTTCATGTACTCACCTTGCAATCAACAATCATCATTCAGAGGAGGACTATAGTGAAGAGAACTACTTGGAGGACTGAGCGGGAGCCTGGTCAAGTGCGTGGAGTGGGAATCGTCATGTTGTTATTTATTTATCCGCTGTTAGAACTTTATTGTTTTATGAGGTACCATTCGCCTCTGTAATAAATGCTTACGCTATGTAAACAATTACTTTGATTATCAATTTTGTCATGTGTGCCTCGGTTGATTCCTGGACGAGGGTTTACACACAATAAAACTCCAGAATTTTGGATGGAAATTCTGGGCGTGACACCACATCTCCTAGTTATACTATGCCATTGGGGGTTGGAAGGTCTATGTCGATATTTTGTATTAGCTGTATTGAATATGGGGCTATTTGTCAGACCTAAACTCGATGGACTTCAAAAGACAAGACGATTTATAGTGGTTTAGACCCTCGGGGTGAGGTAATACCCTACTTCCAGTTGTGGTGTATTGCTTTCGTGGTATGTGGAATCATCTCTGGTGAGATTTCGTATGCCCCAGGGGGCTCCCTACCTCTCCTTATATACTGGAGAGATGAGGGTTACAGGTTAGGAAACCCAGTCGGATGCGACCAAGGATTTTCCTTATCAATACATAGAGTATCCGACTACAATTATATCCCTTTCCTTGTCTTGAAAGGGAATATGAAGCCGAGTCCTACTCTATCTCCAATTGTTGGGGCCCACCCACCCTCTGTCCAAGTGGCCATAATTGCCTTCCTTGAGGTACCTGGGGCCCATGGCCTCCACAGTCTATCTCGTACCTCATGTGATCTTTATAGACCTTCTACACCTCTACCTTTGGCATAGTCATCCAGAATATCGGTGCAATGAAACCTGCGGCCTGGCATCACCCTTCCCATGGCAACTTCAATAGTCCTTCCTGCCCTTCCGACCGGGACGTGCAGTTTGCAAGGTGTATCCTTTATATCATTGACTGGATATCTAGGTCCGAGCGCAGATCTAGGGTCGCTTTCGGGCATGTGTGGGAAAGATCCTCCCATCAATCTGAAGTGCTCTACAATGAATCTGCTCAGCTCTTCCTGCACCTGCTCCCTTATGGATAATGTGATCTCCTGCTTGTAATGGCTGCGCTTCCTATAGCTGTCAGCGTCTTTTTTAAAGCCTTCCTTCCAAGAAAGTTTTGAGGAGACTCCTTGAACGCGACCTAAGTGCTCGGGGTTGCCCAACACGCATGATAGTTGGTCAATCTCCCTATCCAGCATGAATATCCTAGCCTTTTCGCGTCGAAATTAACTTATTCGCATCGAAATTAACTTATTCGCATCGAAATTAACTTATTCGCATCGAAATTAACATATTTGGATTGAAATTAACTATTGCGTCGAAATTAACTTATTTGCATCGAAATTAACTAGCACATAGTCTACATCATAAATATATGAATAGTACCTAACTCTTCAGGATCAATGACCTTTGGTGAATTGCATTAAATAAATAACACATCGTTGTGATGACCACCTTTACATGAACTAGTTTGATTGCCTTGATTGCAATAGCGAGAAACATCGTAAGCATCACATGGCAGTCGTGAGTGTTATAGTTCATCGAGACTAGTCGCTTAATCTTTGACGAGAAACTTGTAGGTACTCTCACCCCATGTATACTTTTGCACAATGTCTTTTTCTCCTTTTTTTTGTCAAGGTGAAGCTAGCTGGGGGAAGGTAGGTTTTGTCATTACCTAAGTCCATGGGGTGAAGCTCTTTCCTAATATTCATATCAACCAGGTCATTGCATGACTTCAGGCCATCCTTTGTCTTACTTGGTATGCCAAGTAAGAGCGCAATGGTGCATGACATCGATGGCATGGTGAACCTCCAAATTCTTCAAGTGTGGCAAGTACTTAAAAAAGATAGAGTGCTTCTTGAATGGCACGTCGGGTTTGTCCATACTTTTTGTTCCCATCTTTCGCTTTGTTCCCTTCTTATGCACCTTTCAAAAAATGACCTTGATGTTCTCTGTCACTTCGAACACACATTTGCCAGCACGAGAAATTGCTACGGCATCATTCTCCTTGGTGTTGTCGAAATGTCTGGCCTTCATGCGGTATTTGTGATTTGTATTTAAGAACCATCGATGCCGCATATGCACTAGTTTCTTACATCTAGGAAGGTACATATATATTATTCCATCGCAGCATATAACATATCCCTTCCCTTTGATTTGGTCAGATAGAGAAAATATCACGGGATAGTTGTTGATGATAACAAAAATAATGGTTCTAAGTGTGAAGTACTGCCGTAAGAATTCATCCTATACTCGAAACCCCTTGTTTCATATATCCACCATATCCTCCATCAATGGTTCAAGAAACACATCTATTTCGATACTAGGTTGTTTGGGATTTTATATAAGGATGCACAATAAAAACGTATTTACGTTTCTGATAGAGCCATGTTAAAAAGTTGTACATGATTAGTAGAAGAAGCCAAGTGCTATGTGAACTACTCAAGTCACCGAAAGGGCTCATGCCATCTGTACTCAGTGTGAACCTTACATTTTTTGGATCCTCTGCAAATTCTGGATGCATCACATCAAAATTTTTCCACTGTTGAGAATCGGCTGGGTGACAAAGCATCCCGTCCCTTTTGCACTTTTCATGATGCCAATGCATAAGTTCAGCGTCCCTAAGGTTCGAGAACAAAAGTTTCAGGTGATCTTTGAGTGGCAAGTACCACATCACCAGCTGAGGAATCTTCTTCTTGTTTTGTTCGATTGAAGTAGAGTTTTCCCCTTCACCAACAATATCACCCTCCGGAGACTGGTTACTAGTTTTGTACCGACTAGCTTTGCACATTAGGCACCTATGCAACATTGAGTGCTCTTCACGGTAAAGGATGCAGTGGTTGACATAAGCGTGTATCCTTTCCACACCCAGTGACAATGGGCAGATAAGCCTCTTCGCTTGATATGTGTTGGTTGGCAGGGAGTTAGGATTCGGCAACAACCTCTTCAAAACACCCAAAAAATCATTGAAACTACTGTCGGACCAACCGTTTTTGGCTTTCAATCTCAGAAGTTCAAGCATTGAACGCAATACTGTGAACTCTTTGTCACAACCCTTTGACTCATGGTACAAAAGTTCTTTCGTTGCCTTCTGCAACATCTTGAAATTATCTAACCCTCTCGCAGACCCTGATAGCACTTCCAGTTCCGTGTGTCGTAGCATCTTCTCTAAATCGAAACCATTGTCACCAGAGCCATCAGTATTATCCATCACAACATGATCATCCTCTAAATCAAAATCACAGTGATCGGATTCATCTACTATAACACAACGAATACCATCTATGAAACCTTAACGACAATCCTCTTAGGGTGCGGCGCCTTCAATGCCGGTTCTCTCAGATACATTTCCATTGCCGTGATAAGATCAGGTTGTGTAGTTCTTAAAAAATCCACGCATCACCAAGTACGATTTGATTACATCTACACAACCCCATACTTTCTGGTTTTTGCAGTCAACACATGGACAATGGATTTCCTTGATCTTCTTACTCATAGCATGCACCTTGGCAGCATCAATGAATTTAGAAATTCCCACAATGTATGACGTATGAAATCTTGGCGTATCATACATCCATGACCTCACCATCTGCAAATTCAATCGAACTTTTATATGCCTCCATAAAATTCAGTTCGTATGCAGTACAAATGTGGGCACCCTGGAAGTGCATTATGGAGAGTAATTATTATGACAACGCGAAATATCTAGATGGATGGGGTCTCGAATAAAAACCAAATAAATGCGGTAACCATCCATCCTCATCGCAGCCTTGCCATAATCTTTACCCACTCACAATACAAATCCAACGCGCCTAATTCAGAAATAAAGAGATATTTGGAGAGTTGATTCACTAGTCCCAAACGGCGAAGTGTGCCCGTTAAACCACACGAAGGTGGCGACCAAACACGATACACACTTCTGGGGACATGGTCTATGGTTGAATCAACGTCCATGCATCTCATCATTTCTAAATTCATACTCATGTTCAGCTAGTCCCCAGGAAAGCGACTAACTTCACACTTTCATCGCAAGCAATTGATAAACATCACAAGTACTCTAAATATGGATAAACGAGCAGCAGAGTTATATATATATTACATAGAGGGCTCACACCCTAATTCATCACAAAGTAACCCAAAAGATAGCAGCGGAAAAATATAAACATAAAAGATAAAACCAGTGGTGCCATTACCAAACCACAGGGCAACCGACTGGGGCAGAACTTAACTTCAACTATGCATTATTCTCGCCACCCTCGGCGGGATAACAGTAGACCATATCAATGTCGTCGTTGTCCTCACCTGAAAGATGCAGCTGAAAGATGCAGTCTGAGTACATAAGTACTTAGCTAGACTTATACAATATTAATATTACAAAGGGGTAATGCTGGTCTCTACATCAAGGAATATGTCTAGGTTGATCTGATTTTGCATAAAGCTGATATTATTGAGCAAGTAATACATTTAAAACATAAGCATTTGCGAAATAGCTCAATCTGAAAATTTAGGACAGCAAGCTTATAGTTCTGAAATGGAAGTAACAATGAGCACAATCCCGTGCTCTAACATCATCCATGGGCCACCATTGCCCAAACAATTATGCTACACAAGCGTATCATCTTCCATGACTAAAACCAAGTCATATTTAACATCAAAGTCTTTTTCATAAACCCATCCATCCATGACTATCCTAGGTCATGGTATAACCACATAATCCCATAACCACATATCCCAAGTTGGATGCTAACATGAGTAACTAACACATCAAGCGGTCGTCCTGTAACGGTGGACACGGCTATTCGAATAGTTCTTACTCTGATAAGAGGTGTACATCTTTACCCACACGATGTGATAGAAGCCAAACGGCTACACTCTAGTTTAATACGTACCTGCCAGTACCCACACTGTACACATTGAGTGAGGATTAGAGGTCACAACACAACCTTTTGCACGTTTAGCCCCAACCACCTAAACCACGTCTAGGCCCCCGACGACTTAGTCGTGCGTGTGTGATGACTAAGGCAGCCTCACCGTCGCGGGAGGCACCTCTGGCCAAAGCCAGGCGCGCTCGAGGCCCTCCAAAGAAAATCCCTCCTCACGACTGACGGACGGGCGTAGATGGCCACAGCCTCCCGTGCTACTGAGTTAAGCCGTCCCATACCGGCGTGTGGAAGTACGTAGGGTGCTTGAATAGACGTCAACTTGTTCGGTCCTTAACGACCCAGACGGAGCTACATGCATCAGGGAAACACCATCCCGTCATCGCCCTATCATCCGTCCAAGTCAAACATTTTCTCAATTATTAATCAGAAGTTATTCTTGTCAGATTTTAACCCATCCATTCGCATTAAACTAGTTTTGAACCAATAGCTCCATCTATCGGATTTTTCTATGTCTAGAATTAAGCATGGCTAAGCATTCGGTAAAATAAAGGTATCCCAAAGTCCTTAACCAGGGGTGACAAGGTAAAAGTATGGTATCAACAAGCAAGGAAAGGAAATGCATACAATTGGGTAATATTGACTCTACCCGTTTTCCCATTTTAAATAGACCGAAACATGCATATAGATATTGCTTTCGCAAACAAAACAATTTATTAAAAATATAGGTTCAATATACCTAGATTCTTGCCTTGCTGCAGCGAGTGGTCACACTCAACCTCTGGTTCTTGCTCCACGTACTCCGAATTGTCTGAATCTACCGATAAAAAGCGGATATGCAAATAAGAATCAATTAAATATGCTATGCAAAAATGATCAATAAATGCTGAGATAAATACAGTAGGTAGGCCACATTCTAAAGTGAATTTTAGTGAAAGAATCACCTCAAAGTCTTTTACGGTTTATGAGTTACAAAAACAACAAGATAGGAAAGCTGAAAATGGCAGTTTTGTAATTATTTGAATTGTAGCCTTGAGTTATTATATTTGACTGAAATTTTCTATTAAGATTTCAAGAAGGAAAGTATTTTTATATAAAAGAGCCTAACCTACTGGTTCTAGCAAAATTGAGTTTTCTCAATTTGGATTTATAGACATTTTATTATCTATTTTGAAGTCCCTACACATTTAATGATTATAGAAATACTTTTTAGTATATAAAAGTGTTATAACTTTACAGAATTGAGAAATCATGCCAAGGGGAGCTTACTGATCCTAGGTCCAATTCATTTTTGGAAAAAGAATGAAGCTTTTGTGCACTTTGGAAATATATATATATATATATACTCCATTTTTCATTTATATCGTTTGATCTAGTATATGATTTACATAGACAAAATGTCATATTCATGTTACAGAAAAAGAACAGGGCTTGGTGAGGCTTCTGTACCTGGGTTTACTGTATTTTATATTTAGGGTGAATTCACTAAGTTTTTACATTTTCTTTATGCAAAAATATACATTCATCATACAAATTTTTAGAGGAGATTTCCCATACTGTGTTGGCCATATTTTACTTTACAAAAATAAAGTAAATTTGGTTCACTCAAAAAGGAATTAAAATGAAATAGTTATGAATTTCTGAAGTTTGCATATTTTTCTGTTGGAAAATAATTTAGTTTGTCTTTTCTTTTCTTTTCTTATTTTTCCTCAGCTCGGGCCCATCTATCGGCGGCAGAAAACAGAGCAGGCGCAGTCAGAGCGGAGGCGGCGAGCTTCTCAGTGACGGCGACGGCGATGGCAGCGTCGGCTCGGGTGGTGGCCAACAGAGAAAATAAAGAGGGAGACGAGGCGAACACATCGGCGTTCTTCTCATCGCCGGCAGTGGCCGGATCGATGGCGATGACGGCGGGGGCGGTAAGTCAGCTCGAGTTGCATATGGATGTCACGTTACAGACTGAAACAAAGCAGGCATGCGATGTTTGAGGGACCGGAGAGGCTCACCAAAGGTCCTGGGTTACTCGGCGGTGCTGGAACAGCGGCGGTTGCTCCAGGAGAGGTCCGGCGGCGGCGGCGTGCTTCGGGACTACGTCGCCGGCCTTCTCCTGGGGTTCTGCGACTAAGCTCAGGTGCCGGATAGGTTAGAGTCCTCTTAGAGATGATCCTAGTGCAAGGAATCGGATTGAGGCTCACCGGTTGAGGCGAATCACGTGCGGCGGAGCTCGGCTGGAGACGAGGAAGATGACGGCCGATCTCCCTCCTTGTTGCACCGATTTGGGGGATTCTTGGGGCGTCCTGCTCCTGGTGCTAAGGCGGAAAAGTTGGCGCGGTTACATGGTCAGACTTGCCCCGAGGCGGCCGGAACGGTAGGGATGTCGAGGCGGCGGTTCTGCAGAGCCGAGACAAAGCACGGCGGTGACACGGCGACTTCGGCTGACGACCCTAGGGCCATGAAATGCAAAAATGGAATGATTGGGAGATGCTAATCACGTTCCTGCAGAGGGAAGAGGATGGGGCTCACCAGAGCAAGCTCGAGCTCAACCGAACACTTTCGGCAGCAGGGAAAATGGCTCTCTCTCCGGTGATCCTTGGAGGTTTTTGTGGGTTTTCTCGGTGGGAACGTGGAGAGGAGAGGAAGAAGAGATGGCTGGCGTGTTTTGAGGCGAAATGGCCGAGGTTTCCCATGGTGGAGCTCATCTATGCCTCTGTGTGCTATGAGGGAGAGGAAGAACAGGGTGCTGACACGTTGGCTCATGCACTGCTAAGTTGCTTCGGTGCTACAGTGGTCCAAGGTGGGTCCCACATGTAAGAGAATATTTTTCACACACTTTTGGCTAGGTTTAGTCTATGACTTGTGGGTCCAAAGAGTTAATTCCTAGGTGACAGTGAGGAGTGTGGTAGAATTTTGGGTGAAACACTCTGTCCCAACACTTGCAGAGGCTTACAGGTGGGCCAGGGCTTGTGGGTCCCACTTGTAAGTGAGAAATGAGAGAAGTCTCTAGAGGCTTAGTCATGTGAGCTGTCCAACATGCAGTCTTTGCATTACTGTTTCACTAAGTTAATGAGGAGCATAAATTATGGGAAAATTACTGTGGGAAGTAGGTGGTATTGGCTAGCTCTGTGCCAAAATTTAGAGTTGTGGGACTTGTGGATTTCTCTGGAGAAAATGGCAAAGTTCGTCCAAAAAGCAGTTTCTGCTGTTCACTAGTCTGAGTCAGTGAGCTTTGTCCCATTATTTTATGTTCAATCTTTGTGAATATTGTACTGAAAGTTTTACTGTAATTAGTTCACAATCTAATCCAGGTTCTGGTAAATTTTGGTGAGAAGGTGATCGATGGATTAATTCTGGAAAAATGTCAAATAGACTGTCTGCAGGGAGAAATATCCTCTGCCTTGGTGAATCCTAAACATTTGTTTGGGACAATTATTGAATTCATAAAATTTGGTAAAAATCACTGGAGATACAGAAGAGTGTGATTAACCTGCTGACCAAATTTGGTTGCTAGAAGTGATCTGGTTTATCTGTGGTGAAATTGCAAAGTAGGCATGCTGGTCCAGTTTTTCTGCAGTACATTTTATATCCCTAGGGCTTTGCTCTTATTATTTTATGTGGTTTCTTTGGGAATTAAATTGTGGAAAAATTACTGTTGGTAGGGTTTATGTTTTCACACACGTTAGAAAAAAGGCTCTGTCTAATTAGTCTTTCTTTTTATTTGGTGAATTTTAGAATTATATCTATTCATTTCAGCTAGCCTCCTAGTTTTGCTGTTTTGAGGGATTTTATTGAAGTACCAAATGAAGTGATAAAATCATGTAAAATTTACAGTGGATCAATTATGTGGGGTAGTGTTTACATAAATTTTTCCATGATTTTATGTGCAAGAAAAGCATCTTTAGAAAATCCTTAGACTATATAAATGCATAGGTCAAAGAGAAAGAACACAGGCTGAAATTTGCTTGAATTTTTAACGGGTCTACACTAATGAAATAAATTCTGAAAAAAATATATTGATTCATGATAAATAAGATAGTATTTGAATAAATTATTTCCCCCATATGTTTTTGTTCAACTTGATGCACTTTTAGGAGTTGGTCTAATTTTGCCGATTAGGGTTTAATATTGCCAACTTAAATTTCCATGAAGTAAAAATGCCAGAATTTTAAATTGTGCATTCTGATAACAGTAGGTCATAACACTAATTACCTAGAAATTAGATTTAGGGCTGTGACACAAAAATCGGTGAGAGTATAATTCGTATTGGAAAAAGATAAAAAAGTTCTCTATGATGCTTACAATATTTTTTAATATGATAAGGTATATATATTTCCTTAACTATTTGCATAACTTACATGCATCGAAATGTGTCCAAATTAGGAATATTCAAATATTGACTATATTCCATACAATTATCCAAAAATTCCAAACAAAGTAATCAAGTTCAATTAATTTATCATAAATAAAAGTCCGTACTATTCACCAAAAATTCCATACAAAATAAGATAAAAAAGACCATTACATAGAATAATTATTACAATTCATATAAAGTTTGTCATCATCCAACTTTAGATAAAAGAGTTACCTTTTTTTTTGTCAATAGTCTTGCTCCATTCTGAATAAAAAATAAATCTAGATCTACAAAAAAATATTAAGACATACTAATGTTTCTCTCTCTTCTAAACTAGATCCAAATCAAACTAACTTAATATACACAAAAACCACCATGTCTATCTAAATAATCATCATTGATGGATGAGTAAACACCATTCCTCTAAGATTGCATAAAACATTTGGGCCAAATTGAGCTCCAAGTTGCAATTAAAAATTGTAGATTTAGGTCATATATATATAAGAACACATTGCATGAATGCAAAATCCTCCAAATTAAAAACAAAAATTTAGAAGTAAGCTACATAAAGAAGATAGGAGAACAAGGATCTAATAATAGATACTAGAATCCTCCAAAAATTTTGAGTTGAAAACCTCCCCCTATATTTTTATTTTTGAAGAAGAGAGAAAGCTCAGGCTCCGGTGAAAAGGGCTGAGGTTGAAGACGCCCTGTAAAGGGGGGTTTTCGCAGGCGGTCCACTTAAGCGGCCACCTGCCGCACCATTCATGGCTGGCGGCTATTTATGAGGGCCGCCTGAGAAAATCACCACTATTTTCTTAGGCGGACCACATTACACGTCGCCAGCGTTAAAACCAGGAGGCATATAACGTGGCCTGCATTTGCAGTTGCTAGCGATAATACATTTTCATTGGTGGCCGAAGCCTAGCCCCGCAGCAAACTTATCGCAGGCGATCATTTTCACGGCCCTCCTACATTTTGACATGGATGTTGCCTGGAAAAACCTATATTGTAGTAGTGATAACATGTAAATGTGGTACACTTAATCAAAATCATGTGTCATGTGTCACATATAAGGCAGGATGGCAAGATTTTCAGTCAACACTGTAAATTAGCTCATCCGCTTTTCCTTCGACAACTCCCCTTCTATCTCCTTCAGCCACTTGGTGTGCCACCAGTGACAGTGAGGGCGCTGGCTATTCTTTGCTTCTAAGTTTTAACGGCAAGAGCATGATGATGAGGGCTAGAATGAGGAATGAGAGTGAGGATGATGGAGATTTGTGCAGAAAAACATGCCTTCTTCGCGCCATGGCATCCAACTTTGTGCCTACACCTGAGTAGGTGGCCAGCATGTTTGTTTTGTCGACCGGTTGCACCACTTAAAACAAGTTCTGTGTCCTACTTGAGAAAATTAGATAGTGTTGCATAAACTTTGATAGTGTATGGCGTAGTTGACTTCATTTTAATCCCCTAGACTCTCACCTTTACTACGGTGGTTAATTAGATAGTGTTGCATAAACTTTGAGCCATGGCAAGCATGATATCTTGCATGTTATTCTAAATTGTTACATCTGTTTCAAATTTTTGATCACTTAACAGAGTTTTGCTACCCATTGCCTTAACTAGAGTGTCAATCAACCAAACATAATTTCACATTGCCTTCTGCTAGATGTGGATTGTGGAGGCCATGGGCTCCGGGTACCTCATAAGAAGCATTTGGGCCACTCAGACAGAGGATGGGCCTAGCCTTGTTATTAGGGATACAATAGGTGTCGATGTTTTACACCGGCAATAAATATATAGGGCTACTCGTCGGATCGAAACTCGGTGGACTGCAAAGGAACACGGGGAGTTTTACTGGTTCAGGCCCTCGATGTGAGGTAATACCCTACGTTCAGTTGTGGTGTATTCCTTTGAGGAAGTATGATTCTAATGAATCTCTGTATCTTACCCTCAGGGGGCGCGCTGCCTCCCCTTATATACTGGGTGACAAGGGTACAAAATAGGAGTCCCAGCTGGACTACGGCCAAGGGATCTCTTCTTAGAGATATAACCCACCCGACTAGGACTGTATATTTCTTACTGTATAAGGCTAAGTCTGCCGGGCTCTATCATATCTCTAATTACAAGGCTAGGCCCATCCTCTGTCTGAGTGGCCCATATGCTTGTGATAAGGTACCTAGGGCCCATGGCCTCCACAGCAGCCCTTGAGACCTTCATAGTTGAGTCGTAGCTGATGCCGAGTGCTCATCCTCCATGGTGAAGATTGCCCGAGTACTCTTTGTCCGAGTGCTTCTTCCTCCCAAGTCCTGCTTCATGTCAGCTGGCAACGAGGTTATGAAGGGCTCCATATAGAAGTATGAATAGTGTGCACCAAATAGGCGCACCTATTAGGTATAGCCCCTGACTTTGTGCTTAATTATGAAACGATTAAACATAAAGTCAAAGATCTTTAACCTTGTAGTCTTTCCCGAGTAGTATACTCCTGGTATATGAGCCTCTTCAGCATCATATCAGCCGAAAATAATTTATAGTCTTTTCTGAGTAGCATGCCACTCGTATATGAGACTCTTCAGCTTCATGTCAGCTGGAAAAGGTGTTTATAGTCTTTTCCGAGTAGCGTTCTACTCGGAAGTTAGACTCTTCAGCTTCATATCAGCTGGAAGAATTATTTATAGTCTTTCCCGAGCAGTGCACTACTCGAAAGTTAGACTCTTCAGCGTCATGTCGGCTGGAAAAATATTTGCTTACGGCACATGTTGGCCAAGCATGTAGGCCGAGTACCACTTGATGAATTTTAATCCAACATGTGGTCAGGTGTACTTGAGAGATACCTACATCCCCATTTTTAATAAAGACCAGCTTGTGATCCTTATAAGGATATATCCCCAATACCTGGTGAATAACACAGATATCTAAACACATGTGTTCAGCAGTCGGCTTTCATGAAGCATATCTGATTACTCAATCGGTCTCTGTTGGTAGCACCAGTACTGTGTTTTTAACACAACCCATGAGCAGCCCAAATTGAGTGTGCTATTGTAGAAACTCATATCTTAGTGGCCTGCTACCGAATAAGCCGGCCTAAACCAACCTACCCAGCACAGCCCTATAAAAGTAGCATCCCTCGCATGTCAGGATGAGTACTCCAGCGTCGGTAACCTCAATCAGCCAGAAGAATCCTTGTCCGCGAGCCTTTCTGACTTACGTTCTAGATGTAGTATGGTCGCCACAGACGCCCGAGTAGGTATATGGCAAGATCTGCTTGCCCTCCTCAGATGTGACATAGTGCATGAGAACTCCGGATGCACTTCGACGATATAGGTCTTCTCTGACTATGATAAGGGTTTTGCTCCGTCGCTTGATTTGCTTGGCTTCGTTGTAATCGAAGGATTGGGGTCTTCCAGTCTTGCATAATAATGAGCACCTCCGTAGATTCTGGGCTTGATGCTGCTCCCAACTAAAAGCTCCAGTAGTGGCTTGTTGCCATGTTTTTACCAGATAGGAACCCGAACGTTGCGCTAGCGCAGGATTCGGCTATCGACCCTCTTGGGGCATACCTATCTTGACAAAATTGTAGCCGAATAAGGTACCCAATCCTCGTGTTAGCATAGGATTCGGCTGGCGACCCTCATGGGGCGTACCCTATCCAACAGAGTGGTACCCGAGCTCCGACTGGTGCCAGAGGTCGGTTATTAACCGAATAAAGTACCCAAACCTCGCATTAGCGTAGAATTCGGCTGGCTACCCTCATGGGGCGTACATTACCCAGCCAAGTGGTACCCAAGCCCCGACTGGCGCCGGAGGCCGGTTATTAGCCCACATATGGAGCGTAGCCAGGGAAGATGACGTCCCGACTAGCGCAAGTACTTGGTCAGTGGCCCTCATGGAGCATTCCGAATGTATTTTGGCAGACCGGTCCAGCCCCCGAGCGTAGGAGATAGGCTTGTAGCCCTGAGTTCCTGTCACGTGTATCCGGAACTGGCCCTGCATTATACATATATCGGATGAGTAGCATCTGATAATGAAAACAATCACCCGAATAATATTTATGTATTTTACAATATATGTAAATGCGTGTTCTTCCTCTTATTGATATTAATTTCCCTAAGTAGTTGAGCCCTTACGTTTAAGCACTCTGCCCGACTAGTCATAGCCCCCTAGCATCGGGAGTTGGCTCATGCCTCTTTCCCAGACATGCGTTTTGGGTGATTTGAGTTCGTTTTTCATGGAGCAAAGTTTCACGGATCAGAATTTATGCTACTCAAGTACTTTTGTAATCATTTAAGAGCAAAAGGAGAAAAAAGTGCAGCTTGTACACCTATTAGGTGTAAGCGGCTGCGGCATTGGTGAGGCCAAGTGAGGGAATATTTATCAGAATGCGACTTAGCTGTTCAGTATTTGGGAGTGGGGATGCCATCCTTGCATTTAGGCTTTTGAGTCCCTGAGCGTGTCACTTGTTGTTCTGATAATCTCTAGTTGTTGAAGGTCAAAGACGGTTGTGACCGACTGCCACAATGAAGCCGTCTGACTTGCGTTTGCGGTCCCCAACCTTAGTTGGGGTCGCTTCATCGGTGTCCTTCCGCTCCTTTTGTCAGGGGGCCTTTTAATCATCGATGGCCTCAGCAACCGCATGGGTCGAGTCGGCGTACTTGTTTGCCATGTTGAATAGAGCATTGACAGAGTTGGGAGGCTTCCGAGTGAATTTAGCGATGAACGAGGTGTCTTTGACTCCTTTTTGAAAGGCGGCGATGACGACCTCATCCTTGATCTTGGGATTGAGTTCTTCTTATCAGAAAACCTCTTGATGAAGTCACGAAGAGACTTGTTCTTTCTTTGATGCAACTGATATAGGTCGTACTGGGAAGATGGCCTCTCGTATGTTCCCTGGAAGTTGGCGATGAAGCATTCCTGGAGTTCTCCCCAGGAGCCGATTGATTGCTTGGGAAGTCCCGTTAACCATGTCCTCGCCGAGTCGGCTAGAGCGACTAGGAGGTAGTTAGCCATGGCTTTGTGATCTCCCCCGGCTGCTCGGATCGCCAGAGTGTAGACCGTGAGCCAGCACTCAGGGTTAGTCTTCCCGTCGTATTTTTCAATTCCAGTTGGCTTGAAGCCCGAGGGCCAATCGACTTGTTGCAGCTCATAGGTGAAGGCTGGTACTACTTCATCTCCATGAGGACTCCGACTCCGAATACAGTGGTGAAACCACTCGTGGTGGAGGTCAAAGTGCTCGTTCTCGTCTTCTAGTCGATGTTGCTCATCTTCCTCTCGTTCACGGCACCGAGCCCTGATGTCCTGCCGAAGGTGACACCACAGTCGGCCTCGGAGATCCTGGTTGTCCCGACGGTTGCTTTGACACCACCGGTTGTTGTTGGGATTGCCGAGTGACGGCTGATGTGACTCCGTGTGCGGCTGACTAGAGCCGGCCGCTGGGCGTCGCGTTGAGGGGGATGAGACTGCTGTTGGGGAAGCCGATTGGCTAGTCGGTATGAGGGTATTACCTGACTGTTGGCGCTGCTGACATGCAGCAGCAGTGATCATGGCTTTTATCCTTAATATAGTTGGGGTGGCCGGATGGTCAGGCCCAAACTGGAGCGTGTCCAGCAGAGTTACAGCGGTCACGACATTCTATTGAGGTGTGATGAAGACGTCATGGTCGCCGAGTCGAGTTTGGAGGATTTGTTGCTGCCTAGCCCTGCGTAGCTCATCGTTGCAGGCTGGCACTCGGCCTCCTCTTGTTGTTGTCGCAGTCGGCAGGCCTCCTCATCTTGCTGCTCGCATAGTCGGTGCACCTCTTGAGAGGGAGTGTCGCCCTTGGACGCCATGAAGACTTCGCGGGGTAGGAAAAGGCTTGCCAAACTACTGTCCGACCACTGTTCAGACTACTATCTGACTTAGAGTCGGAATCTGGGTAATTGATCAGTGTGATCACAACCCTGAACTCCCTAGATCCAACCTTGGGCGGCTCTAGGCCGCATTCAAATTGAACCATAGGGGATCGGGTCTGCCGCGTCGGATGTAGATTGTAGATGTCGGCAGCGTTGCTGAGTCTGTACGGGAGATTGATGACCTCCCCCCTTCCTAGCCTGACTTCGGCTGGCTCAAGGCCGAGTCCCAGTCGAACGCCGAAGGGGAGAGTTGTCCCGAGACCCGGGCAAGTGGAAGATCGCCGCAGCAAGTTGACGAGGGTTGCTACAGCGTCGTGTGGGCCGACTAGCACAGAGTCGGCTGATTCCCCGGCAGATCGGATCAAGTCCGAGTCGGCCAGGGTGAGTTTGCCGAGCTTGTCGGCAATGAAGTCAAGGCTTCCAAACGCAATCGTGTCTTCGGGGGAGAATTTGCTGCCGTCGACTCCGGTTGTCGAATCCATCGAGCTTGTTGAGGCTGATCTCTCCGAAGCCCCTACCTGGCGCGTCAACTGTCGATGTTTTACACCAGCAATAAATATATAGGGCTACTCGTAGGATCAAAACTCGGTGGACTGCAAAGGAACACAGGGAGTTTGTACTGGTTCAGGCCCTCGATGTGAGGTAATACCCTACGTCCAGTTGTGGTGTATTTCTTTGAGGAAGTATGATTCTAATGAATCTCTGTATCTTAGACTCAGGGGGCACCCTGCCTCCCCTTATATACTGGGGGACAAGGGTACAAAGTAGGAGTCCTAGCCAGACTATGGCCAAGGGATCTCCTCTTAGAGATATAACCCACCCGACTAGTACTGTATATTCCTTACTGTACAAGGCTAAGTCTGCCGGGCTCTATCATATCTCTAATTACAACGCTAGGCCCATCCTCTGTCTGAGTGGCCCATATGCTTGTGATGAGGTACCCGGGGCCCATGGCCTCCACAATAGGACTTGGCATACATAACCTTGTACGACAAGGAAAGGATATAGTCCTAGTTGGGCACGTTGTATTCCTAGAAGGAAATCCCTTGGTTGGAGTCCAACTAGGATTCCTACTCTATAACCCTGTCCCCCAGTATATAAAGGGAGGCAGGGCACCCCCTGAGGGCAGAAGAAGAAGACATATCACAATCTCACCAGAGAAACCTCAAAGGCAATACACCACAACTGGACGTAGGGTATTACCTCATCTCAAGGGCCTGAACCAGTATAAATTATTTGTGTTCCTTTGCAGTCCATCATGTTTAGGTCTCACGAGCAGCCCCATATTATTATTGCCGATATAAAACATTGACATGGATGACCGGTTGGAAGAACATGGTAGAAGGGGCATTCAGATGAAAGGACTGTTAAGTACATGGTAGTTAGAAATATATTAGGATAGGATTGATTTGTATGGACTCCTTCCTTATCTCTACCCGTATAACTCCTATATATACTGGCCCCTAGGCTCAATAGAGTGATCACGTTATGCAGTACATCTCCTCTCCTCTACAATCTAACATGGTATTAGAGCGGGCTACGTTCTAGTGTTGCTTCCAAACTTCCATTGCCGTCACCCCCGGGAGGAGCAATCTTGCTCCTGGGGGCGGCCACATGTTTTTTGTTTTGTCGTCGCTTCTTCATTTGTCGCGTCGTCATCGTCGTCAAGTTAAATAGTTGTAACTTCGCACCTCCATCGTCGCCGATTTGGATGTTGAGGCCCTGGTCATCTTCGCCGATCTGTCGCAGCCGTCACCCGGGCCTCCTCTCCACAAGCCTCATCCCGAGCTTCGACCCCGACAATGTCGTCTAGAGGCTGCCACCAACACAAGGGGGACCCGTCTCCATTGCCAGGGCCACCACTGGGTGCCGTGGTCCTGCTTTCCACCAGCTTCCCCAACCTCTGCTCTGGCCACCGCCCGAGGATCCTTGTCGTCGCTGCCAGATCCACGTTGTCCCAACCCCATCGTCTCCATTGCCGGCCAGGGGGTGGGGGGTGTACTACCTACAACTCCGTCTTGCACCATGGGACAGGCCCCCACTAGTTCAGACCTCCACTCCACCAGCCAATCTTCCTGCCTCCTTGGCCCCTCATGCTCATGGCCTTTCTCTGTTTCTCTCTAGAGGGAACAGGGAGGACAAGGGTGATAGATGGAGAGCAGCATGATCTGCCTTTGTGGACCTAGTCCATGGACCATTGAGGCACGTGGGAAATTGCTACTCTGCTACTTGTATAATTTTCTTTCTCCTGATCAGGGATTGGGTTTACGTCGCCCACCGCCGGTCGTCATTGTCTACACTGCTCCGGTCATCCCCGACATCACCGTCATCGACTTTGATCTACATGGCATCGTTTACTGTTGTATCATACTGTGTGTAGCCTATCTGATCACCCGATCGAGCACTTGTCTATGACACGCATTCATAGGACAGATCTTCTTCGAGCACCTGTACTATGCCTATGTGTTGACGCCGAAAACCGCCGGGTGTGCCAAAAGCTTGCTGACGATCTGGTTCGGCGCCTAGAGACACGCGAAGGCCTGGGAGATCTGCTTAGCTCCAGTGCAGGTCCTAAAATATTTGAGGTTCGTAGGCGTGCCAGTCAATTTGACCCCGCAATTGACAAGGAGATGAAGAAATTAGATTACTGATCCAATCGGCCAGCAAGCCGATACGGATTCCTTCCAGCCGATCGCCGCTATGCTCGTGCCCGGGCCCTCGCCTGTACTCGCGCCCGGGTCTTGTGCTCGGGTTCTCGCTCCCGGGTCCTCGCTTGTGCTCGTGCCCGGGTCAGCAGCAATTGCACATCGGCTATCGGCCGATACAGATTGATGTAGGCTCCTTGTAGCCGATGGCTGATGGCACCTGTGTATCGGCTAGGAAACCGATAACGCTATAAGCAAATAGATATTTTATACTGGTTCAGGCCCTCGATGTGAGGTAATACCCTATGTCCAGTTGTGATGTATTCCTTTGAGGATGTGTGTTGTTCTGATGAACTCTTGATGATTCTGCCCTCATGGGGTGCCCGTCTCCCCTTATATACTGGGGGACAGGGGTACAAGGTAGGAGTCCTAGCCGGATTACAGCCAAGGGATCTCCTCTTAGAGATATAACCTACCAGACTAGGACTGTATATTCCTTATCCTACAAGGCAAAGTCTGCCGGGTTCTATCATATCTCTAATTACAAGGCTAGACCCATCCTCTATTCGAGTGGCCCATATGCTTGTGATGAGGTACCTGGGGCCCATGGCCTCCACAGTAACCCCTAAGACCTTCATAGTTGAGTCACAGCTGATGCCGAGTGCTTATCCTCCACGGTGAAGATTACCCAAGTGCATTGCTCCCGAGTACTCTTTTGTTTGAGTGCTTCTTCTTCCCGAGTCCTACTTCATGTCAACTGGCAGCGAGGCTATGAAGGGCTTCATGTAGATGTATGAATAGTATGCACCGAATAGGCGCACCTATTAGGTGTAGCCCCCGACTTTATGCTTAATTGTGAAGACAATTAAACATAAAGCCAAAGATCTTTAACCTTGTAGTCTTTCCCGAGTAGTATACTACTGGTATATGAGACTCTTCGATATCATGTCAACCGAAAATAATTTATAGTCTTTGCCAAGTAGCATGCCACTTGTATATGAGATTCTTTAGCTTCATCTCAGCTGGAAAAGGTGTTTATAGTCTTTCCCGAGTGGCGTTCCACTCGGAAGTTAGACTCTTCAGCGTCATATCAGCTGGAAAGAACATTTATAGTCTCTCCCGAGTAGTGCACTACTCGGAAGTTAGACTCCTCAGTGTCATGTCGGCTTTATGAAATTTAATCCATTATGTGGTCAGGTGTACTTGAAAGATACTTGCATCCCCAATCTTGTTGAAGACTAGCTTGTGACCCTTATAAGGATATATCTTCAATACCTGGTGGATAAGACAGATACCCGAACACATGTGTTCAGCAATTAGACCTTCATGAAGCATATCTGTTTACCTCATCGGTTCCTGTTGGTAGCACCAGCACCGTGATTTTAACACAGCTAGCGAGTGGCCCATATTGAGCATGCTACTGTAGAAACTCATATCTTGGTGGCCTAGTACCGACTTTGTAGGCCTAAGCCCATGAACCAGAAACGGCTCTATAAAAGGCGAGGAGAGAGAGAAAAGATGCCTTCATCTTCTCCAATCCACCAATTGTTTCGTCTTCTAGCTTCCGCGCCAAAATTTCGCCTCCCACTCCGCTAGGGTTCGCCATTGTTCGCTCTTCCCTATTAGAACTCGGGCGATTCCGCTCCTCCTCGTTCATTCCAAGCCTCCCGCAACATTTCCCCCAAATCTTCTCATCCCTAACCATGCCGAGGGCTTCAAATCTTGTGGATGCGTCGGGCGAGGCGTGGCCGACTTCGGATTGCGGTCTGTCCAAGCTGGAGTACTTAGAGAAGTTGCTGCGGCTGCAAAGCCGCGATATCATCCGTTGGCGCTCAGCTGGAGGTGAATCAGTTCCAAAACCCCAGGCCGGTGAGACTGTTGTTTTTGCCTCCTTTTTCGACCGAGGTCTATTTCTTCCATCTTCTGACTTCCTCCACCGTCTTCTTGCCTTCTATGGATTGGAGTTGGTGAATCTGAATCCCAACTCAGTCTTGCAAAATTTCATATTCGTAACTCTTTGCGAGTGTTTCTTGGGTGTGGAGCCCCATTTGAATCTTTTTAGACATCTTCATCTTCCTCTGAAAACTTCCTTGAAAGGTTGGCATAAGGAGTGGTTCTACTATTCTAATTTGGAACCCTCTCTGCCTCCGTTCACCGGTTTGCCTTCGGCAGTCTCGCCCGATTGGTCATCAGAGCCAACTTTTGAGGAGATGGGCCAGGTGCATCAATTGCTTGAAAGACTGGATAAACTGAAGAGCGTTGGACTGACCGGTCCCTAGGTGGCCAGACGTTTCCTGACCCGGCTCGTCCAGCTGCTGAAGCTAAGGAGCCAATTTTGCTGGGATTAACAGGGGAGAGACTATCCCGACCGAGAAGGCCGAGACCTGGCTGATAAGCCAAAGTGACCGAAGTGTTGTTCAGTTATTTCTCCATCGCGGCATACAGCCAAAAACGGCCTCGTCCAGAGGTAACCCTTGCTGTTCATCTGTGATGAATGCCTGTAAACTTGTATTCTTGATTGCTTCTGCAGTATGTCATGTGTATTGTTGAACTGCTTGCAGACATGTAAGGAGTTTGATGATGACTCCCAAACACTGTCAGCCATGAAGTCAAAGAAGAGGCCGAGAAGTTCTTCTGCTGCCCAGCCCAACTCCAAGAGAGTGGGGAAGAGGCCTGTTGTAGACGAGGGCAAGAAGAAGGTTATTAGGCCAAGTGTCGCAGCCGGGAGTCTGAAGATAAAAGACACCGTCGGTGCAACCCCCAGGCCGTCGAGTCCTAGACCAAGACCAGCGCAGTCGAGCTCAGCATCATCGAGCCCAATAAGAGTGCCGTTGGGTACAAGGTCAGGTCAAGCACCACCAGGCTTAGCAATATCGAGCCCAAGGATGGCACCGCTGAGTACTCGGGCACCCCAACCGGCCGCACCGCGGACAGGGCCGACCAGGACAGAAACGCCGCCACCAAGTATCACGCCATTAGGCCCAACAGCCAGCGGCCCTCCAGCGCTGACTTCCGGATCCCCTGGATAGAAGATCAAGTTCTCCAAGAGGTAGGTTGCACTAAATCTTCTAAAAATCTTGTTCGGCATAGATGCGTTTTGATGTTTGACCCGTTACGTAGGAAGCGAGCCGACATCGATCTCATGGAGACCACTCCAGCCACTCCTGTTGTCGGGCCAGCCCCAGCCGAGCCAGCGCTAGCAAGCACACCTGCTGAGCCAGCGACAGTCTCGGTCGCAGAAATCGTGGTCATCCCGACTGCAGGGCTGCCGACACCGGCCGACCAAAGGGCGGATGTCGGAGCTATCGCTCCAGCCCCTGAGGCAACCTCCAGGGCCCCAGAGGCTGCCAAGTTGAGTGCTAGGACCCCATCGCCTTCCTTGTCACCACCGTCGTCGTCGTCGTCTTCAAAAAGACTAGACCTCCCCAGACTTGAAGGCCCTCCTCGCAGGCTCCCAAGAACCTTTCGCTAGATAACTCCCGATGGGGTGGCAAAGAAGTATGTACATGACGAAGCTGCAGCAGAGAGGGAGCGTGAAGTCTTGCTTCGCACCACGATTGCCGCGTCCTGAGGGATTCAGGTATGATTTTTGCCTTGATAGGCTCTTGTCGGTCTTCCCTGTTTGGATGTTCTGATGCTTGACTCTGCTTTGCTCTGTTCTTGCTTTGAGCAGAAGAACGTCGACCGCTCGGAGCAAATGAATGAGGTTGTGACCCAGCTTGCCCCCCAGCTCCAAGAATTGGACCAGCTCCGGGCCTTAAAGGACGAATTGGAGCGGCGTAGCCAGGGGAGGGAGTCTTGGCTGAAGGGAGCGGTTAATCAGCTCAGGGACAAAAATTGGGACCAAGCCAAGAAGATTGGAAGTAAGTATCCCGAATACGTCTTCCTGACTAAGCCCTTAGTATATTTCTCCAGCCATGCTGTTTCCCGACTGCCCAGTTGTGTCTTGACTACAATGTTGAGTACTTGACTATTCTGATATGCAGCCCTCGAAGCCAAGTTGAAGACCTGAACATAGGGGGAAGCCAAGCTGAAGGAGGCTGAAAGGGCCAAGGCCGGTCTTGAAAAGGACAAGGCCGACTTGACAAGGGCCAAAGCCAAGCTTGAAAAAGAGAAGGCCGACTTGAAGAAGGCCAACGCTAAGCTCGAAAAGGAAAATGCTGAACTGGAGAAGGCCAAAGCCAAGTGGGAGGCCAACTATGAGAGTAAATCTCTGCTCTGACAATGATCCTAACCAATCCAAAAAGTACTCTGTCTGCAATTTTGCCTAACAAGTTTAATTGTCGATGAACCCGGGTAGCCTCTAGAGCCAATGCCCAGATCCAGTTTCAGGCTTTTGTAGAGGAGATGAAGGTTGTCAAGGAGTCACGGGAGATCCTTGCTGAGTCTGTGAAAGGGCTCCTTGACATCATGGATCCTCACTACGTGGGAACCAGCTCCAACAGGGTCTCCCAAGTGCAGGCGCGCCTTAATGAAGCTCCGAGTATCCTAAAGAGGTACTCGGACGAGCATGTTGTTGTCGGCGTGGCCCAAACCCTGGCGATGACCAAGTCAGTCTACCCTAGGGTAGATATTGAAGCCATCGGAGAGGGTTTTGCTGAGGAGATGACACCTAAGGAGGCACTGGGGTTGATAGCCCAGGCGAGGGCCGACTGCAAGAGGTGATCACCCGAGATCTGGGTATGTAAGAACAGTCCATCATGCAGTTGGTGTATATAAACTTTTGTAAGGACATGTGTAAATATATGTGCAATGCCACCAAGCTCTAAGTTCTAACTTAGTTATCATTAGTTTTACCCGACTATATAGTCTACGCCGAGTTAGTCTATAGGAACTTAATAAAATCGTTCACTGCAGAAAGCTGTACTCGGGCAGACATGAAAGTCATTGCAAAACTTCATAACTTAAGCAAAACAGGCTCGTATATTATTGACAAAGCACATATAATACATGCAGACCCTGACTTGCTACTCGGTTGGAACAAGCGGCTTAGTGAGTCAGAGAAAAACTGTACACATGGAAAATATAAAACTCAGGTATAGAAAGGACGTAGCTGTTCTATATTCCATGAGTTGCTGACGAGGGCACCGTCTTGAGTCTTCAGTTGGTAGGTGCCTGGCCATGTAACTTCTGTGATAATGAGCGGCCCTTCTCATATTGGGGATAGTTTATGCCTATCTTTGGTGGTTTGTGTTTTTCTCAAGACGAGATCCCCAACCAAAAAGGCGCGGCCATGGACATTGCTGCTGTGATAACAACGTAGGCCTTGAAGATACCTTGCTGACTGGATTATTGCGATGTCCCTTGCTTCTTCCAACTGATCTAGCTCGACCAATCGGGTACTGTTTGAGATGTCTTCTGAGTAAGCCCGGACCTGCGGAGAACTGAACTCTAACTCGGTTGGTAACACAGCCTCAGCACCATAGACCAGAAAGAAAGGGGATTGCTCTGTTGCCCGACTAACCGTGGTTCTTAGAAGACGCAGAGAACGGTTGGGAGTTCTTGTACCCACCGGCCCACGTAGGTTGTAGTCGGTCAAATATCCTAGCCATGATACCTTGTAAGACCATGCCATTGGCACGCTTGACCTACCCATTGCTCCGCGGGTGTGCCACAGATGCATAGCAGATCTTGATGCCGAAATCGTCACAGAAATCTTGAAAGACGCCGCCTGTGAACTGAGTACCGTTGTCTGTGATGATGCGGTTAGGGACCCTGAATCGGTAATAATATATACTCATGATGAAGTGTCGATGTTTTACACCGGCAATATAACTACAGGGCTACTCGGCAAGGGGAAACTCAATGGATTGCAGAGGAATGCAAGTAGAATTTTTTACTGGTTTAGGCCCTTGATGTGAGGTAATACCCTACGTCCAGTTGTGGTGTTATTCCTCTGAGGTGTCTGTCGATTGATGATCTTGTGATCTCCTGCTCCCCCTTATATACTGAGGGACAAGGGTACATGATAAGGATCCCAACCGGATACGGCCAAGGGATTTCCTTCTTAGAGATAGAAACTTATCCGACTAAGACTATGTTTTCCTTATCATACAAGGCAAAGTCTGCCGGGTGCTATCTTATCTCTAACTACATGATTTGGCCCATCCTCTATCCGAGTGGCCCACATGCTGGTGGTGAGCTACCCGGGGCCCATGGCCTCCATAGTAGCCCCTGAGACCTTCATAGTTAGTCACAGCTAATGCCGAGTGCTCATCCTCCACGGTGAAGATTGCCCGAGTGCGATGCTCCCAATTACTCTTTGTCCGAGTGAGTCTTCTTCCCGAGTCCTGCTTCATGTCAGCTAGTAGCGAGGCTATGAAGGGCTTCATGTAGATGTATGAGTAGTGTGCGCCGAATAGGTGCACCTATTAGGTGTAGCCCCCGACTTTGTGCTTAATTGTGAAGACAATTAAACATAAAGTCAAAGATCTTTAACCTGATAGTCTTTCCCGAGTAGTATACTATTGGTATATGAGACTCTTTGGTATCATGTCAACCGGAATAAACTTTATAGTCTTGCTGAGTAGGGAACTACTCGTATGTAGGACTCTTTGACTTCGTGTCAGTCAGAATGTGTGTTTATAGTCTTGCTGAGTAGGATGCTACTCGTATATGGGACTTTTCAGCTTCATATCAGCTGGAAAGGGGATTTATAGTCTTTCCCAAGTGGCGTCCCACCCAGAAGTTAGACTCCTCCGCATCATGTTAGCGGGAATGAGAAATTTATAGTCTATCCTGAGTAGTGCACTACTCAAAAATTAGACTTTTCAGCGTCATATCGGCTGAATAATGGATTGCTACATGGCAACTGATGGCCAACGCAATGTAGGCCGAGTACCACTTTATGAAAATAAATCCACGGCGTGGTCAGGTGTACTCGAGAAAGATACCTGCATCCCCAATTTTAATGAAGACCAGCCTGTGATCCATGTAAGGATATATCCTCGAGACCTGGTGGATAAAACAGATACCCAAACATATATGTTTAGCAATAAGGCTCTCATGAAGCATATCTATTTACCTCATCAGCTCCTGTTGGTAGCACCAGCACTATAATTTCAACTCAGCCTGCGGGCGGCCCACATGGAGCATGCTACTGTAGGAACTCATATCTTGGTGGCCCAGTGCCAACTATGGAGGTCCAAGCCCATTTAGTCGGCATCGGCTCTATAAAAAGCGGGGAGAGAGAAAAAGATTCCTTCCTCTTCCCCAAATCAGCCAATCGCTTCGTCTTCCGCCTTCGCGGCCAACTTTTTACCCCTGCTCGGCTAGGGTTAGCTGCTGCTGCTGTTCCTCGCTCGAACTCGGGCGATTCTAGTACTCTTCGTCTGTTTCAAGCCCCCAATCGCTTTTCCCTTAAATCTCTCCACCCCCAACCATGTCGAAAGCTTCGAATCCTGCAGGAGCGCTGGGGAATGCTTGGCCGACTTCGGATTGCGGCTCGGTGAAACTGAAGCTGCTGGAGAGTCAATTGAAGTTGCCAAGCCAGGAGGTGATCCATCGGTGGCCGGCTAAGGGTGAGTCGGTCCCAAATCCCAATCTGGCGAAACAGTAGTTTTTGCCTCTTTTTTCGATCGAGGTTTGTGCCTTCCCTCTTCTACGTTCTTCTGCCGCATCCTTGACTTCTATGAGTTGGAGTTGGTGAATTTGAATCCCAACTCGATTCTTCAAATCTCCATATTTGTTACTCTCTGCGAGTGCTTTTTGGGTGTGGAGCCCCATTTTAATTTCTTTAGGCATCTGTTCCACATCAAACCCCAGCCCTCCAAGAATAATATCAATGTGATTGGGGGGGCTGGTCTCAAGTTGAGCAGTGATGGGAAGAAAACATATCTTGATGTCCCCTTGAAATCTTCCTTGAAAGGTTGGCACAAGGAGTGGTTCTATTGCGCAGATCTAGCTCCCTCCTTGCGTCCATTCACCGGCTTGCCACCAGTAGTTTTACCAAATTGGTCAGCAGATCTAACCTTTGAGGAGATGGGCCAAGTGCATCAATTGTTAGGGAAATCAGAAGAGCTTAAGGAGGCTGGCCTGACTGGGCCTTGGGTGGCCCGGCGTTTCCTGACTCGGCGCATCTAGCCGCTGAAGTTGAGGAGTGCGTTCGGCTGGGATTTTCAGGGCAAATATGATCCTACCGAGTAAGCCACGAGTCGGCCAACAATGTACAACAGGTGACCGAGACCCTGCTTGGTTACTTCTTCAAGGGGTGATCAGAGACGAAGACGATAATGCCGACCGGGCTTATGCTGCTCGGCCGTCCAGGTAATCTTTGTACTTCTTCTGTTGACGAATGCCTGTGGGCTTGTGTTGTGATTGCAGCATTGTGCTGATGTCTTTGTTGATTCATCTGTCGTGGTGCGGCATGA
>RYFJ01003214.1:0-35178 GCA_003991445.1 Oryza meyeriana var. granulata
GAACGAGGAGAAGTGTCGAAAAGAGAGCGTTGAAATGAGATTCGCATCATTTGGCTTTGAAGCCCATTATCAGCTGACAACAGATGACGACCGTCTAAACCCAGCATGAGGGGTCTGTTTTAAGACCATAAAGAGAACGTACAAACGGAACACCCATGGCTTCGGGATAGGATACTTGTCGGCGACTGCATGTTAGACGCTCCTCACGTAGCTCACCATTGATCGAAAGGTCTTTGTCTGATATCTAGCTGGGAAAATGGCACTGACGAATAGAAGGTACAAGCTTTAACAGGGTGCGGCCAATGGTGGTTAATAAGTGAGCACCTGGAGTGCCACAATGCGTCTTTCATCATGTCAGACCATAGCTCTTGCGCTGAAACCATGTAGCCAACAAGATCGACGCCTTTGATAACACAATCGCGCAAGAGAAGCGATCCAGAGACGGAGGTACTTTGTAGAAATCTTAAGATGAGACGCATATTAAGCGAAGTGCATGGGACGGAGAGTGATAGTGAGGCAGCTAGGCATATGGGACACATGATATACCTCCAAGACGTACAGCGGTACGTCCGCTCTAAGAGGCCAGCAATCTCTTCAGCCATCGCATGCTGCCATTCTTGGTGGGCCAAGTCCTCATTGATGGGGTCTAGTATGAGGCTCACAATATGCACTGCAAAGTACAGGAACAGAAAATTGTCACAATTCGCTCATACGCTGCAGAATATGACTATGAGGTCAGATGGTAATCAAGATCACGAAGAATCATACAGATGGAGTGGGAATAATGAGATCCAAGGATGGAATGGTTGACTTGTAAAGAATCACTCAAAGCTACTTATTGAGAGTGTAATAGATAGTCGGGAACGAGAGAAGGTAAGTTGGCAATTTCAGTATAAAGACGTGAGAGTCGTGTACTATAAATTCTAAAATTATAGGGGAACCCTGAAAAGGGTATACTAGGTTAAGGCTAGAGGCTGTGTAGGCAGTGGGGCTGTGCTCATCGATGGTGAGTAGAAGAGACAGTGCTGGAAACCATAGGTAAGTTATGGCGAATAGGAGATCGAAATCTGGCGAGTGGAATGAATGGAAAGGAACAAGGAACAAAATCCGGACTATGGAGATCAGCTGATAAGGTTAGAAGATGATTAGAAATAGAGAACGAGAGAATGGATTGGGTACAGGTGGAAGAGCGAGGATAGGTAGGACGAGAAATCTGTCAACATGAGCTCATTCGTAGGTGACATCACGAGATATCCTCATACACGACTCGACTGCAAACAAGTGGATAGAGTAATAGAGCGACAATGATAAACTTACCACTTAATTAGCTTCAGATCGCTAACTATGGGAATACCCACCTAGAGCAGGAACACACTCAATGGACTGGCGCAGATTAGCTTGGTCAAAACGTTCACGAGAAAGGAAGAGGACATACAACCAGTTCATGCCTGAAGATGACTCTACGGGTGTACAACAAGGCGCTTATAGGGAGTACAACATTGAAGGACAGAGGAAGGTTGGCGAATTACTGAGAAAAATAGCGCGGTGGAGATAGCCTAGTATAACTCCAGAAGTGAGCTGAGAAAGATGCGAGGAGTCATTAGAGCCATCGAGCAGTCTCAAGAATATGATGATCGTTGCGCTCAGCAACGCAAGTTACCGGAGCCAAATGGGAGCACTCATCAGAGGAAATGAAAATTGGGGAATGTTCCACCCTGCGTAGCTTTAAATTAATAAAACGTGACAGAATAGGGGGTTTCTGGGCGCAAACTGAAATTAGTTACTAAAATCAAATGCCGATCGAACCTTAGCAAGTAGTCATGCGAACACGAGAAGAGACTCCAGTATATCACTATTAGAAGAATAATACATAGTGCGACCAAAGTGGCAAACTGTGAAGCATAGAATATGTTAAACGAATGATTGAGACGCCGAGAAGTATGAGGTAAAAAGTCCCAGTACTAACCATTCTCGAAATTAAGTCATGCTGAATAAAAGATCACCTAATAGAATGCCAGCCAGTTTTCTCAAGAGGGTGTGTCTGTCAACTTAAAATCGAATATCTAGCAATTCTTCAAAGAGTTCGCAAACAACTGCACTCACAGAAAAAGAGACTGCTACGGCGAAAACTCTCAGATTCACTTTAGATGATGGTACCCGGGCAGTGCAACGCTGGTGCCTATACTTTATCGCACTTGCCAAAGAGAACTTAGGACACAAGCCCTGTGAGCAATGTAGGTGGTGTCTACAGATAACACAGGACACTCATCTTATTGATCAACCCTTTTACCAGTATAAGAGTGGCACGCTCTCTTGAAATGATGCCTTCCAAGGTCTGATAATGAATTTGAACTGCTACAAACCGACGATGCACTTTTAATACTCTATTTTTTATGTAGTGCTTCGTCATCAATGGAATCATCCCCGATATTCAAACAATGGAAGTGTAGGGCCATATCATTTGGAACAAAGTGCGAGTCTAACAAATGATTCAGGCCAAAGAGTGGATCATTGAAGCAGCTACTGCCGAGAGAGCATATGGAAACCACATGGGCAAGAGAGCGTCGCTGGTATGGACAAGCATCAGACAGAGAGGGAGACTAGCCAATCAGTCCAGAAGACGCTGAGAATGCATGGGTGCTAGGACCAGGTCACCACAAGATCGCAATCAGGAGCCCTGTTGCGAATGTATTTGTTTTGATACCAAACAAGCAGTTTCTCATCCTCAGAAATGATTCGGCTCTTGGCCACACGAACTTTGGTCTAAGACTCAGTATTAATTTCTTGATCCATATCTCGAACTATCTTGTGCCTCACACTAGTTGAAATTCTTAGGGCATAAGAGTACTGAGTAAGGGCACTCGATTATGTGTATGAATGTAGATAAAGGGAGTAGACCGCAACCAATCAAAAATCGTGTGAAGTCACTGTGCCATCAGAGACCGGTTTGATATCTATGAGAGAGGTATCAGAGCTGATACTATGGAAGACCAATTGGTGCGTATCTTCTATAAGGCTCGTCATATGAAGAATAAGACATTCTCGGAGTTGAGGAACATGAGGCTCAAATTATATCTTGAAATCGCGGGAGGAGGTGGTGGTAGAAACGGACGTAACTAGAAAGCCTGACACGCCAAGCAGACCAGACACATGATGGGCTATGGTAGGTATAGTTGGTATAGGTGGCAAGGCGGACGGACGTAGCCTGATGAGATCCTGCTCGGTGGACGGATCTGCTGAAGAGCCTCAGCTGTGAAGAGCCATGATCAGACGCAGACCTTGGGGTATGTGCAGCGATTCTGATCCCTCTTGCTTCTTTGTAGCATCACTATTGCAGTGTCGAGCCTGCCTTGGCCAAATATCCACAGACAATGCCTGAAGGAGTGCTAGGAAGCAATCCATAGAGGCTAGGCGACAGGTTGTACGGAGAGATAAGGCGCTCTGCTTAGCGAAAAAACTATATATTTGTTGGATATCGGGGAAGAAACAGAGACCTGAGAGGCAAACTCCGAGTAGTCCGACAAGTAGGCTAGGCTGCTCAATTTAGGTTCAGCTATATATGCGCGCTCAGTTCAGCACACACAGTGCCCGATCATGACGGCATATCAGAGTCTTCATTAAGGCCCGACGCCTTTCAGGCGCAGGCCTTTCCCCAACAGAGTAAGTGACTGCTGAGGGGCTGGTCGTGTCAGTCACTTGCTGCTTCTGCTCACTTATATAGATGCAGTACTCAAATTACAACAGGTTGCAGTTGCTTGAGTTTTACTAGAATCATGAGGCAGTGCAATGGTGTTAGTTCTTCTATAAGTGTCCTCGCGCTGCCTCTGGCGCCTAGGCTCAACACTAATGGATACCACAGTGGTGGGAACGGTGACCAACATAGGTTTTAGCAGTACAAATCCACTCTGCCCAAATCGCGTCCTTCTTAGATCTGCCAAACCACAGCTAAGTGCTCAAGTTGGATCATTTTTTGGTCGAATAGACCTTTCATATCCTCAGGTGGCATTCGAGCTGGATATATCGAAAGAGCTCAAGCCCTCACTATTCACGCATGGCAAGAAACATTGGCCCGTTGCGGCGCGTACTGATCGCGCATAGAACGGGTTCTCCACATAGTGCTGAGAGCTGAGCCGAAGGCCAGGTCAACTGCGATGTCGAGCGATTGATGTCAACTGTCCATGCTCCCGACCAGAAAGAGCTTAGCATAGGCTCCTCCTTCCCCCCAAAACCCAGGTCTCGTAGAGGGCCACATGTTTGGTAGTCCTCCATAGCAGTGGAAGCTCATCCAAGAAGGCCACCCTTTGTGTATCACGTCGTCGCCAATCTGCTGTGATTACCAGTAGTATTAGAGTATTCAGGTCGGTGTAAGTGTGATGCTTAGGGCCTTGTTTGGGGCAAAGCGGGCAAGGCCCACAAAGATGTTCTGAGGTAAGAGCTTTATTTCATATGTGCACGCCTCCTACAACCATGCGGTATAATTGTCACACTCAGAGGGGAAAAATGATTGATATCTGGAACAGTTATACACTTGATTATCATCTGATTTCGCCAATGAACATAAATCCTGCGGCTCCCAAGAAGTATGAGAGCACGCGGCGTTGATAGACTATGGACTGGTAGGCTTATTTTGTGCAAAGGGGAGGTAGAGCACTCAGGAATGCAGAGAAATAGCAATACTCGGATTTTTACTCTTCTTGTCGTACGGTGCATCTATGCCATTATAGGAGGACTAGCACTTAAACATAATAGCTAGCTTAACCAGAGATGAGAGTATCAAATGACTAGTCGCACGCCGGTGATTGACTAGCGCTTTTGAACAATTGGTCTATGATTGTCATGCTGGCACTTGAATAAGAGGAGCTGTAGACCTATGAGCGAGGGCTGCGCAAACCGAGCAAGCTGCAGACAGAGTCTGTTGGGTGTTCTCTGTGACTGGGTCACGTGGGGAGAAGACAGCGTGCTCGGCTTTCTTACTGGATATTGAGCGCAGGGACTGGGGCGCGAAAAGAGAGACGAGGGAGATGAGCACTGGTGAGCTTAGGCGACAGATGAAACTCATATAAGAAGTATGGATGTAGTTTGCGTTTTGAGTTTGGGAATAAGAATATGGCACCAAGTTGTGCAATTAGAAACGAAGTTATATATTTGTGTTTTTACATGAATTTCAAATGTGAGTTGTAGCTGGCGCCGAGGCTTTCGATAGTTGCTTCAAAGGAATCGGCTGTGGTAGAACGTACAAGCCATGACGAGATTTGCTGCAAGATAAGCTAGCTGTCCGAGGAGAACGCGTGGCTAGCTATTACGAGCAGCAGAGAGAGCGAGAGCGAGAAAAAGATGGGTAGAACGCTGTCCAAGCACAATCTGAGCATGGGATAGGAAAGGAGGAGTAGCCGAAACCCGGGCGAATCCTTTTATTGACAGACGGCGATGCAGTTTGAGTGTAGGCGCCAAGGGGTGAGGGTCATTGAGAGAATTACTGTCCGAGCGCAGATGACTGCGTAGAAGAGGAGGAGCACAGATGCGTTGCGGTAAGAACCTTTGGTGCGGTGCCAATGGCGAGACGGCGCTATGCAAGTACCGGAGCGCAGCATGGCCAGCGTGCGGATGCTCAGGTGACCGTTCTTGTTTTTATTAGTGGTGGCCTTGATACAAAACTCTCTTAGAGCAGTCACAATGAGCCCTTCATTGGCTATGACGCTATTGACCGTTCACGCGACTGCTCTTGTAGAGGGTTATGCAGCTACTAATGGGCTAACTAGTTCCAGAAGTGTGTATAATGGATTCTTAGGCTACGTTCTTCTCGGTCAGGAGTCACATAAGCTATCCTACTCTAGAACAAAGTAAGCTATCACCAGTACTCAATTCTTATAACGTCATTGTAAAAGATGGAAGAAAGTATAAACTAGAGTCTTTATGGCTATTTCTATATGTAAATAAATATATGCTGATAGTCTGACACATGTACAATTTGAATCTTCCAAGAAATTCATTTTGTTTCAATCGACCATGACTTGTGGCAATATTGCATTTGTCAGAGCATAAGTCGAGCAAGTGCTATGTGATAAGCGTAGTGAAATCCCTTCTAGATAGGCTACTCTAAGTCACGCCAAACCTGATTGTGCAGTGGTAGAATAGCAATTGATCCTCACAGCTTACCTCTCAGAGATGTTATACTCATAGCGATATATCGTAAATAATATACTATTTTACTTGAGTGTATAACAGGAGGATATGCCAACTATATATTGTATTTGTCTATGCAAGTTGAGGGGAGCTCCCACCTGTAGAAGACGCTGAAACTGTTAGTTCCTTGTACATTTGTCTATAGCTTTCACTGTACATGTAGATTTGTCTATGCAATGGATGGGAGACGCTCTTTTTCAGTTTTGTGCTTTTTTGTCTTGTCGTAGTATTTAGGCTTTCTCTCATTTCATAAAACTTGCACATCAGATATCTATAACTTGCATAACATCAACTTTGTGTAATTCTAGTTCAAATGCTGTGCAATTATCTGTTATTTGGTTGTAAATATTTTCTTCTTTATGTGCTAAGTTTTTTCTGTGTTAATGTTGTAGATTTTGGATTCACCAATTCTAGTATGTTCTCTCCAATTTCAATATGATGACCAAATTCATCCAACAACTGGTTGGAGAGATGGACAATAGGCTGTGTTTGGAGGTCCAATTCATACAAGGTACAAGCTCGATTAATCGATCCTGTGCTTGTTTTTGATGATTGCAACTTGCATGTATATACTCCTTACATCATAATATTACTGTATTCCCATTGCAATTTGATGTGTAATTCTAGTTTTCCAAGAGTGTAATTTTTCTAAAGTTCACTGTAAGTTTTGTTAATAGATCAAGTTTGTGTTGATTATTCTCTAAATTCAGCATTCTGAAAATGCAGGTAAAAGTGGATGGTTCATTGGTTAATTAGTGATTTTTCCCTATCTATGCATGATAATATTATATGGAAATCTGGTGGCTAACTTAGGTCTTATGTAGAGCCCTGCTGCCTTCGTGCAGTGGTGCATGTGGAGAATTAAGGACATCTAATAGGCTTCATTTTTTCTGCTCAAAACACTATGGTCAGTAGAGATTCCATTAATCAAGCTATTGCTAAGTCACCTATGTCCAACAAATCATGTTTGTCTGGTTACTCTGAATTTTCCATCATCCAGTTCATCATATCCAAAGTAAGAAACTCTAAACTGAACCATAAACTATTATTTGCTGAAAATTGAACAATGCATGCTATTTTATCTGAAGGAAGCTTTTTTTTGTTGGGGGGGGGGGGGGGGGGGGGGGGGGGGGTGGGATGTGGTGCGGGGTTTGTCTTAGTTGTTCAAAGAATTCATGAACAGAAGTGGTCTATATATGATATTTGTTACATGTTTTTGTATGCCTACTATATGCTTGATGAAGTACCTGCTTGCATATTCATATGGTGTTCTTCTCGTCTAGTTGCTTTGATGGTATAGTACCCCTGGTTATTTTGCATGCCTACTATTACTATATTGTCGTAGGTTTAAAAGAACTAACAATGATTTTTGTCTCTTATTCAAGGGATATCCTACTAGCAACAAAATCTTTTTAACAGAACAAGAACAAGAGAGATGTGGGGAAGCAGATGATGATCAAAGAACAAACCTCTCTCTTCTCCTTTGTTCTTCCATTAGATCTTTGGCTTGATTTCATTTGCTCGATCTTCTATTGGTTACGGTGTGAGGTCACACCGATGCATGTGATATTTTATGTGTTTGTGAATTGCGTCTAACACCTGTGGAGGGTGCTATGGGGTTTTCTTCTTTTCCAAGTTTGATTTAAAATTTTAAAATTAAAGCCCAATCCATGCCGGGTTAGTTTTTAAAAGCCCATTCCAGGAAAACCCACAGCCCAACACAGGAAAAAAGCCTCACGAAAGCTCAAGAAAAGCCCACATAACAAAGCCCAGAAAGGGCCACAAAATGCCTGTAAGCGTGTATAGCACAAAATTCCCAAATTTTGGCCTTTGTTATCCCTTAACGGGCCTTCAAACAGATCCATTAGCATGCAGTTATTTGGAATTTTTTAATTATATATTTCATTTTTTAAAATTTACAAAAATATATTGTTTTTTAGAAAATACAGAATTATACTCTGGAGTGTTTTTTTTAAATAAATCGTCCTCCCTAGAGGGCAGGAAATATGACGTGGTAGCCCGGGTACAGGAAATTTGTATTAGGTTCTTGCCGTTCTCCGTGTGGTTTATAATTTATAAACAAGTCATATGAAGTCCGATAAAATTAAACTTTATATTAAAATTATAGAGTTCGACGAGATCTACAGCTTTATAATGATATCTTTTTCATTTAAGTTCATTTATAGGTCTAAATATTCATTATGAAATTTCAGATATATTTAAACAAAGTCTAAGATCTACGTTCCAAGATCTACAACTTTATGTAGTTGATTATTTTTCATTTAAAATTATTTAGAGCGTCAAATAAGCATTACTAGTTACAAGTAGTGAAAATTGTCCTTCCAAAAATATCTGTAATTTGCTACAAAAATTAGTAATGCTTATTTGATGCTCTAAATAATTTTAAATAAAAATATGATCAACTATAAATTTGTAAATCTCATTGAAAACTGCAGCTTTGATATAGAGCTTATCTCTATCTGAGGACGTTTGAAAGTAAATCTAAGATTTTATAACAATAGATTTGAGATTTTGTAATAAATACTTGGACCTCTAAACGATCTTAAATGCAAAAGTTGTTAACTACAAAATTATAGATCTCATTGGGCTCTACAATTTTGATACCAAGTTGACTTTAATATGATCTATTTATAAATTGGTAGACCATACGGAGAGTGGAAAGGGCAAGTTGTCTCTATACTCGACTCCATGTCATAGTTTCTGCCCTCGCGGGAGAGTTACTTCCGTAATTTCTAAAAACAAAAATATATTTTTATAAATTTTTAAAAAATAAATATATAAATAAAAAATTTAGTTATTTGTGGGTTTCACTCGCCCTTGATAACAAATCTAATGGTGGAGAAAAAAGTGATTGAAATTTTATAAATTTTCAGGTGAGTGAAAACTAGACACTACTATACACTCCCAAAACTTTTTTGTTGATGTAATTATTGTATCGAATAAACCATTTCACCTCTGCAATCTGTGTGTCAAACACAACAGCTGTCATGTCCAAGAATATGAAAATTTTGCACGCGAGTAATTCTTTTGCTAAACTACATGTACTTTTATCCAAAAATTATTGCAAAACTGCATGTTTAAAGGGCATGTATGCAGAGTGATAATTCTTCTAAACCTCTCATATATACTATCTCCGTGCTAGAAAGAATTCACTTTTATATATGAATCTGAACAAGTACATATCCAGATTTGTGTAAAAAAAATAAACTTCGTTTGAAACAGAGGTAGTTCCACTACAGCAAGGTAACCAATACCAGGAGATTAGATTGTATCTTTTTTGCCATCATAGGATTAGAATTCTATATATCAAATTTTAAAAAATACATATTTTTATATAGTATTTGCAATATGTTGTACAAATAAAGCCTATAATATTAATTTTGATAATTTAATTGATATTATGTAAGAGAAACTTATTCACATTATTTTCAATCTACCTTATTTTAAATAATATTTTCATAGAATCAAAATACTACGTTTGATCTGGTAGAATTATATGAAAGTAAATAATAAGATTAGATACTATAAAAAATACTAGATAGGATTGATATCGTTTCGGTTTGATAGGAATACTAGATACATATCGAAATTCTGACAACCTTGCACTACGGTAATATAGTATGGATGAATTTTTAAAAAAATATTTGGATGTCCATATGTTCGGGTGAGAACAACTGCATCAATCCATGAGAATATTTTCTACGAGGTCAACCCCGACTGTACGTAATTATATTATCACAGTTTGACATCACTTAGAAGTAAAAAAAAAAGGAGGAATTAAGCCTTAGAACTAGCACAAAACGCCCCACTTCCATGAATAGCATTGTTCTATTGTCTGTATAACACAGCTTTTCCATTCCTGAAGTTTAAATAACACAGCTTTTACAACAGATGATCTCTTCCCTCTCCAAACAAAAAGCCTAATTGAACAGGCAACTACATATAAGCTGTTTTATGGCTAAAGCTTATAAACTGAAAACATGTGACCCAAATAGCGAAAAGTAATTGGGACTGTGTATGCGTCAGCACGAAACTTGATACCCTGATCGGACAGTCCAAAATTTGAGCGAAAACCACAAAAAATTTACATGAATGACAGATAGCAAATCCAGAAATTTAGGAAAACAATGGCTCTTGCTGGTGAGCATGGATGATATGCATTCAGAAACCAATGGCTTGATATCTTATCAGAATAGACGAGTATTATTTAGAGGGAAGTAGACAGGCAAATTCACAAGTAAAACTTTTATTTGCATATTGTACAGTATCGATAACAAATCTATATAATGTATATAATATTATAAAAAGGCATAGCTGCATTATGTGGAATAGAAATTTTATATGCTGAGCACAACTTAGCTCCATATGCAGGGAGCTACTCTAATACTTCCTTTAGCTTATTGGGTAGAATTATTGGACGACCAGGTGGACAAGGTGAAAACAATCGCAATTGCAACAACAATAAAGTTCCAAAGGGTCCAGATCTGTCCTCAAGGCATGCTCAATTACATAGAAAATAAAAAAAAAACAGCTACTCGCCCGCAAGATGCCATATCTAACTGAACATAGATGACAGTTTGACAAATTAAAGCAATTGAGTTGGTAAGCACTTTCTGTGGCACACAAATTTTCTCACAGAGTTGATAGCTACAATAAAACTATTTCACACATGGAGAAAATTCATAATTTCATTCTTAGAAGATATTGACTTGGCGAAATTCTCTCACTTCGCAATGCCTTTGGTTTAAACATGCTTGATCAGTTAGGCACCCGTCTTTTTGATAGCCAAATTGGTACCAAGGTTCTTATATGTCCACATGTTCTATGTGTCATTGACTAAATTTTTCTTCTAGCCAACTCTGGCTTCATTTTTTATCCCCAGATGTTAAGCAAGTTAGCCAAAAACTTGTGGTAAACAGGGACAGACATTCTCGAAGTATTCAATTTTCACAAGCAACAAGCTGTACCTGTGCATTTCAACATCATCCAAGCTCTTGTCCATTGTTGAATTTATCCTCTGCAATTACAGGGGTACATGCTAGCTGTTAAATGAACTAATGGACTTATGTATATAGTAAAAGAAAATGTTCCTGTGACAAAAAAAGAGAGTAAAATATAAAATCAGAAAGGATCATGGAGAGTGCATATACTCAGATCTTTAACATGACAACCAAGCCAAATCTTTAACACAATTTTTTCTAGATAATGGAATTAACAAAGTTCGCAACCAATGTTGAACCACAAAACGCAAGGACACAAGAAAACTAAAGTAGCCAATCATGCTATAACACTAAAACTAACATTTCTTTGTGTACCCAGAACATCTAATTGCATCTCTAAACTTTTCAAGTGAGATTTTTGGAGCTAATTTATCACAAATTCAAAATATTTGTAATCCTGTATTCTCATCCAAAAGGCACCAAATAACTGCAATAAATGCTAGAAGGATTAACTGAGAACAGGCCACACTATTACAAATTACAATGTTAGTAGGGTTGAATATGAATATCATGCATTTGCCTTAAACAGTAAAAGAGTCAACTGGTCGATAAATATGTACTGAAGACTGAATGTTGGCATCAATGACCTGGGATTATTAATTATCAGACAATGTCAATTAAGAACTTATAGCACTAACCGTCAAAGTTCAGAGATGTAATTATCTAAGTGACAACATGGCAAGGGCCAAGGGGACCTCCCTAAGTGTTGCTAATCTACTTTTCCAGCTCATCTTCTTGGCAATCTAACAGCCAGTCAACTTTGCAGTATGAATAGTTGCGATCTCATGTTAGAGATTCTTTAGTTCAGATCTTGTTTAGTCAAGGGAGCAAATAATGATTACATGTGTTGGCGAACATAACAAATCAACAAATATTCACGAAAATAAACCGCTTGTCATAATTAGTTCAACATAAGAGCAGTTTTGCAGTTGTCACCAAAAGAGTGAAACCTATAATTGTCGAATTCCACTGCTTCCTGCAAGTCTTTCCATATTCTCATTCTGGAGTTCCTTCCTCACCACTGACACATTGCTCCAACGGCCAGCATCAGCATAGAGGTTTGACAAGGCTATTTTCGATGCTCCATGGCTTGGGTCAAGCTTTGCCAATTCTTCTGCAGCCTTTTCTCCTAAGGCTACATTTCCTTGTGTCCTTGCAGCTGCAAGGATACAACCCCAGACTACCACATCAGCTTTCATCGGCATCATCTTAATAAGCTGTTCTGCTTCTTCCAAATACCCGGCTCGACAAAGGAGATCAACCATGCAACCATAGTGCTTAATTTCTGGTTGGATTCCATATTCTCTCCTCATGGACTCAAATTGGTGTTTCCCTTCGGCTACCATCCCAGCATGACAGCATGCATTTAAGACACCAAGGTATGTGATTGAGTTGGGTTTAATATTGGTGCTTTGCAACTGCGAAAACAATTCAAGGGACATGTTCGCATAGCCATGGATAGCTAAATTACAGATAATAGCATTCCAAGGAGACACTGAAAATGACTTATCCTTAACATGATTAAATAGCTTTACTGCATCAGCAACGCTACCACACTTTGTGTACACATTAATCAGTCCAGCACTCAGGTTATCAGTAAGCTGGATTGATCTGCTGATTATGTAGTCATGGATCCATCTTGCTTGCTCCAAGGTGCCAGAATTGGCAACTGCAGACAGAGCACTTGCTAAAATGATCTCGTTAGGTTCGATACCAGCATCTAGCATTGAACAGAATATCTTCAAAGCCATGTTTGAATTCCCACTCTGGACGTAACCAGATACCAATGTACTCCAAGCAATGATGTCCCTCTCGGGCATGTCATCAAACATCTGCCTTGCTTCATGCACTAGGTTCCTTCTTAGTAGACTAGCCATAAGGGCATTCCAGGAAGCTATGTGTGACTTGTCTGACAATTTGAATTGCATCTGGGCATGGTCCAGAAAATCACAAGACCCATAGAAATGGATCAGGGTTGCTTGTACAAATGCATGGGCATTAAAACCATTCTTCAGAATGACCGTGTGGAGTTGCTGCCCTTCTGAGACAGCAGAATGTCTAGAACATGCCTTGACCAAACCAACAAGTATCACTTCATTGCCCCTTATGTCCACGGTACCCACCATCGCAACATATGTCCTGAAAGCCTGCAGTAGGAAATCCGCACGGATGTATCCATCTATCATTGTCAACCAAGAGACCTCATCCCTCTCTGGGATCTCACCAAACACCTCAGCAGCCATATTAATCATTCCTGCCTTGACATAGCAATTAAGCATCACGTTCCAAGTCACGGTGTTTCTTTCTGGCATTAGCTCAAATATGGAACGGGCAGAACGAACCTGTGCCACTACTCCATATGCATGGACCAGGTTGGTGGCCACGATGACGAATCGATCAAGCGCACGCCGCACGGCGATGCCATGGGCAGCACTCACTGGTGCTGGTGCCCCGTCACAGGCCAACGCCGTGAGCACTTCCGCAAGTGTCACCTCGTTGGGCTGCACGGCCTCGGTAAGCATGTCGCGGAAGACGGCCAGGGCGCGCTCAGGATGGCCGGCACACGAGAGGGCGGCGATGACGGTGGTGAATGAGACCGCGTCCCTCTGAGGCATCTCCGCGAGCAGGCACCGCGCGCGGTCGAGGCGGCCCGCGCGGGCGAGCGCGGAGAGGAGGATATTGTGGGCGGTGGCGTCGCGGAGGAGCGGGGGTATTTCATCGAATAGGTGGTGGGCGAGGTTGGGGGCAGCACCGCGGGAGTAGAAGGCGAGGAGGGAGTTGCGGACGAAGAGGTTGGAGGCGAGCAGGCCCGACTTGGCAGCGAGCGCGTGGAGCTGCTCGCCGTGGCGGAGGCGTGCGGCGGCCGACTTGAGGGACGCGACGAGGAAGACGGCGAGAGGTGCGCCGCCGCGGGTGGTCATGCGCGACTAGAGATGGCAACGGGGCTCATCCCCGGCAGGATTAGGCCGCTGTCACCGAGAACCACGAGAGCGTCGAGAGACAAGGGAGAAAGAAGCGCCGCCGCGCTGGCCTTGTTGCGAGAGGATGTGGTGGTGAGAGTTCCATTTGATTGCTAAAATTGGGATTATTCCATCGCAAAATAATGGATTCGCTAGAATGCCATTGCTTAAATGAGTCTCAGTAAAATTCTACACTCAATAAAAGGGTGTACGTCACAATATCATTTTCATACTTTCTTAGATTTTAGGTACTTTTTATCCGTGTTCAGGCGGAATTGCCCCTCCATCTCAATTGAACCAGACTACGAATTCCCCAACGAGAGAGATATTACGGTTGCGCCGCCTCCCCACCCGCAAGTTTGCCCTCTGCCTGCTCCCCATCCTTCGGCTGCCCTGCCTCTCCCCATCCCCTTGCCGCGCCACTGCCCCTTCATCCACCACGCTGCCTCTCGTGCAGCCATTGCGCCTCCCCTAGCCACGGCGCCTACCTCCAGCCGCGCCGATGCCCACAATTGGAGATGCTCCTATGTCGATTGCACCCATGTCGATTGATTGTGTAGGTATGAAGGGAAATCCAGGCGGCAGTGCGGGTGGAGGGAGGGGCGGCACGACCTGGTGCGAGAGAGAGATATTGCGGTTGCGCCGCCTCCCCATCCACAAGTTTGCCCTCTGCCTACTCCCCATCCTCTGGCCGCCCCACCTCCCCCCATCCCCTTGCCGCGTCACCGCCCCTTCAGCCACCACGCCGCCTCTCGTGTAGCCGTCGCGCCTCCCCCAGCCACGGCGCCTACCTCTAGCTACGCCGACGCCCACGATTGGAGATGCTCCTATGTCGATTGCACCCATGTCGATTGATTGTGCAGGCATGAAGGGAAATCCAGGCGGCGGCGCGGGTGGAGGGAGGGGCGGCACCACGGCTAGACGAAGGGGCGGCACGACCTGGTGCGAGAGAGCAAGAATGTCAACTCGATTAGATGGCTAGGAGAAAAATGAACGAACTAGGGGCAATTCCGTCCCCCAAAATATTAAAAGAGTGAAAAATCATTTCTATTTGTGAAACAGTACGAAAATGGCATTGTGGCGTATATCCTTTCGTTGAGCGTGATATTTTACCGAAGCTCATTTAAGTAATTGCATTCCAGCGAATCCACTCTTTTTTTTTTAAGATGGTATAATTCTAATTTTCTCGGTGGTGGGATTACTTGAGGATCGATCGTTGGCTTGGTGGCTACTGGCCGGTTGGGGGCTGACTTACCAATCGATTGAATTGCCGTGAACGGTGATGGGGATGCATCACTGGAATTTTTACTGCTACTAATTTAATTTTTTTTAATTTACAAAACTAATTTTCGGTTTGAATCATTTGCAAAACTAGTCTCTTGCCGCCCTGGGCCACGGCGGGATTTAAAAACCACCGTGGCCCAGGACGGCGAATGGCATCCCCGTCACCCGGGGCTAACGGCGCCGGCCGCCGTTAGCCCCGGGGACGCCACGTGGATTCGCCGCCGTCCCCCAGGGCGGCGAATGCATAGGACCGTCCGCACAGCGATCGGACGGTCCGAATCGACGGCAAATTGTTGTAACGCGCGCTAACTACCTTAAAACAGTCATAACTTTCGCATACGGTCTCGGAATCAGGCAAATAAGTACTCTACGGACATCTACAGAAAATTTTACATCCGCTTCCCCCCACCTTCGTCGGGTTTGTCCAAAAAAATTTTACGAAATTCGGCCGGGAAGATTGAGTTTTTGAGGTCCGAAGTTTCAGCACGGTTTTTAAAGCACACTCGTAATTTTCTACAGGCCACATCTTACATCGGTTTAAGCTGCACCTTCACGAGATTTTGCTATTCTCATGTTGCTAGTTGAGAAAAAAATATCAAAAAAAAGGAAAAAAAAATTTTGCAGGCGGCCCCCTGGATTCGGACGGTCCGATTCTTGTACGGACCGTCCGTTTACTATGCTAAAAACCGCCGTCCCCCAGGACGACGAATGCAATTTTGCATTCGGCCCCCTGGGGGCATTTGCCGCCGTCCCCCAGGGCGGCGAATCCACGTGGCCTTCCCGCGGCTAACGGCCGCCGGAGTCGTTAGCCCCGGGTGACGGGATGCCATTCGCCGCCCTGGGCCACGGCGGTTTTTAAATCCCGCCATGGCCCAGGGCGGCAAGAGACTAGTTTTGCAAATGATTCAAACCGAAAATTAGTTTTATAAATTAAAAAAAAATTAAATTAGTAACAGTAAAAATTCTGCATCACTGTCTCCAGGTCCAAGGGGAATGATTTCTGTCCGCCTAGAGTCCGACGGTGAATGAAAACCGTCAAACCCAGCACCGTCGGAGACCGGTTAACGGGTCAGTTCGGCTCAGGTGCAGGGGCACCGCGGATAGCAAAATGCAGGCCAAATCACGTTGCGACATCTGTCCAGGGTAGCCCCACCCAATGTAATGGAGGTTTAACGAATACTAAGCGGCACCATGCATCCCGTTAACTTACTTTCCTCTTCCTCGTTGCTTATCCCCTTCTCACTCGAGCCTTTCTTTTCTCTGACTCCGGAAAGCCACAAAGCACTTCATTCCAACTAATGTATTTCTTTACTAATCTTTCAGATCTCCAATGACCCATCAAAAAATCTGCAAGACAAGCACTTCTAGATCTGCAGAAGCTAAAATAAGCTTTGGATGTTATGTTTGTTCTATCTTAGTTATCCTCCTTTATTTGAGACCCAACATAATGATTGGCTGTTAAATTTTACTTTGATTTAATTATATAGTCAAACAGAGAGGCACTGAATTGATATTTTTTTATAACTCAACAACTCTAATGTCCTTAACTAGATGTGCAACCTACATGATAGCATGATGTATCTGTGCTTGTCGATTCAGTAGAATATAAGAAAAATTTAAGAGCCATTCACCCCTGTGCCAAGCTTGATCGATCCACATTCCACAGCAAGCACCTCACATGACCCATCAGTGAGCCTCTACATCGACCGTGGCTACTCCTTCTGCCATCCATTCTTCCATTGCGAGCAATGGGACTCCTCTTGCCATGCCCCACGGCAAGTGCACGCCCTTTTCTTGGCCCACGACGAGTACCGCCGCTCCACCCGACAGCCTACCCCGAGAGTGCCACCGCTCCCGTGACCCATAGGTGAGCAAGAGCAACAACTCCCCATCCTGTGACAGGTGTGGTGAGAACCGCGATCCATCCCCATGGCTTTGCTCCGAGAGTACAGCTTGCTCCATGAGTTTAGTAGGATCTGCAAGATGTGCTCCGTGGCTTTCCGGAGACTTCGATACAGAGAAAAGAAAGGCGGGAGTGAGAAGGGGATAAGCAACGAGGAAGAGGAACTGAGAGGAAGGAAGTTAACGGCATGCCTGGTGCCGTTTAGTATTTGTTAAAACCTTTTGCTATGTGCAGTGCCCTCTGCACCTGAGCCGAACTGCATTGCCAACCTTATCAGCACAACAATGGCTTGCTTGAGATAGGGATTATAAGTTGAATCGTTCACACGGAATTTACAACCATGCCTGCCTGATATGGCCGGAGGAGCTCGAGGCGATGCTATGGATGCCCATCCTTGACATCCTTAAATTTGTCGCCGGATGTTACTCTGGTCTTAAACTTTAAAAAAAAAAATACACCTCTGCACACCAATACAGTCCAAAGTACTTAAATGTACCATAGAGATTTAAAATCTGATACGGGACACCAACACTAACACAAAAATAGAATCCTTGTTCTTCCTCCCTGAAATAGGGCCGACGGTAGTTTCATGATAATAATAGTGTAGTAGTTGATTCTTACACTATGACCATTGATTCGATGAGGATGTCACCGGTTAGACTTGGTGAACATAGTGGTGGTTGTGGCTGGTAGAGGCGGCTTTGATATATGGGTAGAGCCATAGAGGTAATTGTAGAGGTGGTCTAGCAAGTTTTCAGTGCCATCTTGATGGTCGGTCAATACTGTAAGCTTCTAGACAATTGAATTTGGTTATGGTTGCTTGAAGCGGTATGTCGATGTGTGGCATCATGGTGGTGAGCAAAATAGAGGATGAGGTGGCGCATGTGGAACCTCGAGCTCTGGCGGTCAATTGACTTGGGAAGTAGAGGGAAAATAATGAGTGAGACATGGCAAAGACGTCAGTATACCATAGGCAAAATATTTTGGGATTCAATAATGGCAATGGAATTAGGATTGAACTTTTCTTGCCTAACTACGGAGACAGTGGGGGATCGGTATGGCAACATCTTAGTAGTTGTCTCTCCTTTGCTCTACACCTTAGCTTTTAGTATGTGATGCCATCATCAAACCGAATCAACAGGATGGAGTCCGAGATTTTGGAAAGGGGAAGAGTGATGGGATATGGCAATTGTGGTGTAGATGGGAGATGAGAGTGCAATGCAATGCAAGGACATTGGTAGTTGGGAAGGAGGTGGGGTTTTGAGCCATGTTGTTCATTGTAGCAGTAGTGTAGGACGTCAAAGGACTGAGGACAATGGGGAAACCATGATGAAAACAAAGGGAGGCAAGACCCATGTCGGCACCCGGGGATAGAATTCCCGAATACCCGGTGTGTACACCATTGTCACTGAAATAGGACCAAGGTCCGCATCACCGGCGGCTCAGGGTGCCCTGGGGCCACGTCACCACGTTGGCGTGGTCCGCCCTCAATTGCCACAATGTCGAGCTAGGAATTTCTCCAGCACGGACACGAGCTCGCGCCCCCATGGAGTAAGCTCGGGGTGCCCTTTTGGCTCAGGGCTTCAGCAAGCCGAGTTTGGGGCGCCGCCTCATCTTGCCCCCGAGCTAATATCACACCCTGAAAATTGGCCAAATTAAAAATTATTTTGGCTAAACGAAAATATAAGAATACACTGAAAAATTTGTTTGAGAAAGTGTTTGAATAAAATTTTAAAATTTCCAATATTAAAAATTCCAAGTTGAAATTTTAAATAAATGATTGGACACTTTTATGTTCCTAGGGTTTTGTTAGAAAATTTTAAGCGTTTAAGTATTTATAATAATAAATTTCTCGTGTTCCATGGTGGCATTTACTTCTAGTAAATTCGCCATGATTTAATAAACTCTTTGAAAGTTTCTCGGATTTTTTGGAGCTCCAGAATTAATTTAAATAAAATAAAGAACACTTCAGTAATTGAATAAACAAAAAAATAAATTCCTTTCTCTTTTCCCTTCTCGGGTCGTCTTTGGTCCAATTCTTTTATCTATCTCTCTGACTCAGATCGGTGTCCCTCTCTTTTATCAATGTCTGGTGCCATTCTCGAAAACCCTAAAATTCTCTTCGCTTTCTCAAGATCCAAAATTCCTTCAACATCACTTTTCCTTTTAAAACAAATGCTGCATATTTCCTTGAAGTCTCTTTCGTCGAAATAAACCCAAATCCCTTGAGTTGTCCAATTTCAGACTCCATAAAATATTTCCGTCAATATTCCCATATTTCCAATATTTGGACTCCATAAAATACTCTTGATTCTTTGATTCTCAAAATATTTCGATATTTTGATTGATCGAATATTTCCTAAACCATTCCCCGTTATTGACTCCCAAAATATCCCTATATTTTGGGAAGTTCATTTATTCCGTTTTCTAAACTCCGTGAAATATATTCCTTGAATATGTTCGATTTCTCGACCTCTACAAAATGACTTTCAATTTTCTAATTCCCTCCAAATATTCTTCGACCCTCAAAAATATATATATATATATATATATATATATATATATATATATATATATATTCCGATATTCGGAATATCCCGTTGTTCCGAATATCTCCACAAATTCTAGAATATTTCCGTAATTAAACGTTCCAACAATTCCTTGAATTCCCTAACACCCAATTTCTCCAATTTTAGGAAATTTCTAGAAAGCCCTTCCCTTTTTCTTTTCCCCCCTTCTCTCCCTTTTTCCTTCCTTTCTCCTCCTTTATTCTTTTTCCCCTCTCCCTTTCCTGTTCATCTTCCACCTCCAGACTCTCTCTCTCTGTTGCTCTCTTGGTCGAGTCACGGCCCGGCCCGGCAGCCCCGGCCTGTGCTTCTCCCCTCGGCCTGCGCCCTGTTGCCGGCCCTGGCCCACCCCGTCGCCCTGCCCGGCCCGTGCCGCTGCCTGCGCCACGGCATGCGCAACCGCCGCCACCAGAGCCGCAAATCCTGACCGTCGCCGCCCTGGTCTCTCCCTCGCTCTCGCCCAATATATATATATATATATATATGTCAAGCCGCCACGCCCCTGTGCCCTACCACCGCCGCCCCGCTCGCCTAGGGCTGTGTCGCGCCTGTGCCTCGGAGCTCTAGCTGCCGCCACAAAATCCCATCCGCCGGCCGCCGCTCCTGCTTTGCGCCGCCGCTGCCGCCGCCTGCAAGTCGTGCCGCCGCTCGGCACTCCCGCCGTACCCAAGGCCGTCGACGCCGTCGTCATCTCGCACCAACCGCCGGTGAGCACCGTTTTTCCCTCGGCGCCTCGCTTTCTTCCCTGGTCTCTGCTACGCCGTCGTCGTCCGACGACGCCATCGCGCCAAGGACCACCGTGCCGTCGCCTAGCCACGCCTCCCGTGCTAGTTACCGTCCTGCTTGCTGAACGCCGCCGTGCCGCCGGCCCCTTTGCTCTGGCGTTGCGCCCTGGGCGCACAACCCCTGCTTTGCCCTGCCGGAGGCGCCTGACAGGCTGGCCCCACGGCATCCCCATCCTCTGAGACAGTCATGTGGACCCCGTTGGTAGTTTTTCTCCGGTGTATGACAGATGGGCCCTGTGCACTATAGTTCGAGCCATCTTGGCCATCCAACTTTTTTGATCGATCATATCCACTCGATCTTCATAAAGCCCTGGATTCATTCGGAGCCATCGATCTTCCGAGATCAAATCTTGACCGTTGGATCTCTTTAATAAACCCATGGCCATGTTGGCCCTAAAAGCCTCGTCATCAATTCACCTCGGCTGCCACATCAGTTTCTTGGCCCATGTGTCATCCACATAACGTCCATCTCAGCAGTCCACAAACCCCCATCCCTCTGTTCCATAGACCAAGTCCATCATGAGCCTAGTCATTGACTTGTGGACCCCAGGTGTCAGCAATATTTCAAATAATTATTCAATATCAGAAATCCAGGGCATATTCTCAAGAATATTCCTTTTCTATTTCTTTTTGGATTTCCTCTAAATTCGAACTTCCGGAAACCATATCTTTCAGTCAAACTTCGATTCAACCCGTTCTTCTTCCTAAATTCATCTAAAATCATGTTTTACCTGTTTATGTACTTTTTATGTACTATTTATTTGAAGTTTCTTAGAGTTTCTCCTTGTTTTACATGTAGTCTGTCGTTTTGCTACTTCGAAGGATCGCAAAGACCGAGGAAGAGTTCGGAAGATTTGTGGAAGACGCTTTCTTTTGTAAGGCAAGTCACACGATAATCTCCTTGAGCATGTTGATCCTATTTTTAAAAATTATTTTGTTTAAATGTTATTGCATGCAATGTTTTGGAATGACATTATTACGGGTATTTATATTATTATCCAATAATCCTTGTTTATAGCCATTTTGATATTGTTACCTTTACCTTGATACCTTAGGTGATTAATTTTGACTAGCTGGATGATTATTTAATGATCTAGCTAGATTATTTAGGTTCTTCTTAGCCATACCTAGAAACTTTTGCGTCATTTTATGTGGGAAGTAATGATTCATTTATGGTTAATTAATGATTAATGGCTATATTTCTCACGACAGCTGGTTGTGGCTAGTTAATTAATCTTGGCAACTAAAATATGACTAAATGGTGGGTTGTGAGCACTATATTGGGTTTTGATGCTAGCGGTGCTCATGACAGTTAAGAACTGGTTCGTGGACTACTTGTTGCGAAGCATTTACCGTACTAACTACAAGCTAGAATGGGCAACGGCTGGACTTGTAGTGTAGCATGTCCCAATAGGAGTGTCACGCTTAGAATTTTTATTCAAAATTCTGGAGTTTTATTTTGTGTAAATCCTCGTCCAGGAATCAACCGAGGTACACATGACATAGTTGATAATCAAAGTAATTGTTTGCATATCAGAGATATTTATTACAGAGGCGAATGGTACCTCACAAAAAAAATAAATTTCTAACAGCGGTAAATAACTAAGATAGCTTGACGAAACCCTCTCCACGAACTTGACTGGGACTCCCGCTTAATCCTCCAAGTAGTCCTCCTCGCTGAAGTACTCCTCTAAATGATGATTGTTGATTACAAGGTAAGTACATGAAATACTCCATAAGCCACACAGCAAATATGCAAGTACAAAGGATAACAAAAGATGGCATAATAGGGCTCAAATTTGCATAAACAGCATTTGGTAAAGCATTTAAGATGGAAATAAAACATCAGTAATTAATCAATATTATCCAACACTATACCATTCACCCAATGGTATAGGCCTAACCACTCCAACTTGGTGCTAACCTTGATACATCCTTTAATACTCAAAATTTAATTAATGTTAGACTAATCACAGAAAACATTGCTAGGCTCGTGTTACACCCTAAAAATAAGTTAATAAATAATACCTGTGAAAATATAATTTTTAGAAATTAATTAAAAGCCTAAAGGAGTGGTTAATAAAAATCCCAAATAAATCTCTATGTAAAAATGGGCCAGAGAAAATTTTATTAAATACTTCTTTAATTCTTGTAGTCCCTGGATTTTTCTAGGAATTATTTAAGCTGTGGAAGTATTTTTAATAAATAGAAAACCAAATTAGTGAATAATTTTTTTGGAAAAAGGTTTTATCTTCTCTCCCGAGGCCGTAGGCCGATTTAGGCCCACATCTCTCCTTCTCTCTCTCCCTCGCCCCCGGCCCAGGTCGGCCTGCTCGCTCTTTCTTTTTCCCCCCCGACAGATGGACCCCACCTACCAAGCCGAGTTCGAGCCCGAGTCTGCCGCTGCCCTCCCCACGCGAAATCCGGCTGCCCTTCGCGTGATCTCCTCAACTTGGTTGAGGGGAAATCCTCCCCTTTATCCCTGCCGCCAATCCCCTCAAAACTCGGCATGAAACTATTCGGGATTGAGCTTGAACTCGAGATCGACTCGGAGTCTGCCACCGCCCGAGTTTGCCATCGCCATAGCCGCCTTATCCGCCTCGGACTCTTCCGATTGGCAACCCTATAAATACCACCGTCCTTCCCTCAGTCCACCGCCACCCTTGCCCTAGCCCTAGACACCCCAGAGAGCCCCAGCCTCGGTTAGATCCCACCGCCGCCGCCGCCAAGTCCAGCCGTGCCGTGCCGCTGCTCGGTCCGTTGTCACCCTTCACCGACTGCCTAGTCATGTTCCCCTGGTAGAGTAGCACCTAGTCCGCCACTTGGCAACCGCCCTTCCCCGCCGGAGTGCCTTTTACCACCTGTTGTTTTGATAACCTACCTTTGTACCGATGGGATTAATATGACTAGCTAGATGAAATATTGGTTAGCTAGAATAATTCTAGGTTGCTTAGCTTAGCCTAGAAACTATAGAATCACATAAAGTTTGTTAATCACATATGGTTACACATTAAATGATGACGGTTCTGTTCACGATGGTGGTCATGTGAGACTGATTCTTAATGGGCAACTAAAACATGGATGAATGGTGGGTTGTGAGCACCAAGTTGGTTTTGTTGCTAGCAGTGCTCATGACAGTTAAGGACCGGTTCACAAGCTACTGTTGTGAAGCATTTACCGTACTAACCATAAGCTAGCATGGGCAACGGCTGGACTTGTAGTGTAGCATGTCCCAGCAGGAGACACCATGGTGTGTTTAGTTGATAGGTGGTAGTGTCAATAAATCCACAATGGCAGTGCCAATAAGACCATATGTTTGGGAGCCAAGAGTTTCTCTAGCCTGGAGGTTGGGCCACCTCTACTAGGGACTTGGCGGGTGGTCATTCTGTTGGACATGTTATGCGAAGAGTCCTGTCACAACTTCTTTCCGAGGTATCATAGTGGTGCCAAGGCGCATGGTGACATGTTGTGGGGTTGTGTTTTGTGGGTAAAATTGTACACCTCTGGCTAGAGTAAAACTGTTCGAATAGCCGTGCCCGCGGTCATGGGCGAGCTGAATGATGTTTTTCGTGGTTAGTCCCATTTATTAATTAATGTTTAAATGAGATATGAGACATCCAGATTGGAATGGTTTGGGCCTATATAGCCAGGTGGGCTATACAGTGTTGATTTAATACTACTTAACTGTTTTACTATTTTAATTCTCTCTTAACTGTTTAGTTAAATGCTGTTTATGCAAATTAGCCCTATATGCCATCCTTTGCTATCCTGTGCACTTGCATATTTGCTGTGTGGCTTGTTGAGTATTCCATGTACTCATCTTGCAATATCAAATCATCAGAAGAAGAATACTACAGTGAAGGCAAAGATTTGGAGGGCTAGGATGGGTCCAAGTCAAGTTTGCCTGCGGATTATGGAGACGCCGTTGTCGCTAGTTAATTCCATCATTGAGACTTTTTATTTGTTTGAGAGGTTCCATCTGCCTCTATAATAATTATACATTCGTTACTTCATTCAATATAGATTTGTACTTTGTTATCAAATTTGTCATTGTATACCTCGGTTGATTTCTGGACGAGGATTTAATACACATTCAAGCGTTTGGAATTTCAGGTGGAAATTCCGGGCGTGACAAGTTGGTATCAGAGCCTCCTTGACTTTAGAGCCAGCCAAATGGTAACCTATTGAAGCCTCCTAAGATTTTTGGTAGAACTGCTCTTTCCCCATTCTCTTTGAAAAAAAACCAACCCTTGGGTAAAATTTGTTTTGATTGAAAAAAACAAGAAATATATATATGTCCAGTTATTTTTCTTCCCCGATCTATTTCCAAATTACCTTGCTACCTTTCCTATTTTACTTATGACTAAACCTGTTTTGTTTCATTTAATCAAAATCTTTGCCTCTCGTCACATTCCATAGATGTCGAATCGTGAGCCTGTACATTTGTTTGGAGTCGGAGGATTCATCAAGGAGCTTCGAGACATGGCATTTGCCATAGGATTCAACCCAGCCCCCGAGTATCGGCAAGTCACTCATAATCTAGTTAAGGAGAAGTGTCGGGTTCGGTTGACAATTTTAAGTGATCGTGAAGGAGTCCCATCCATGATCTTTGGAGCTGAAGGAAGGGATTTTGAGCACACATGTCAGGAAGTGGCACTAGAGGCCACTGGAGAACTTTGCCACCATTACGCCGTTTGCCTGAGGCACACTGCTTACCGTTACCATCCGCTCAGGACCCACAAGGACGAGTACAGCAATTACCAATGCCCTGGGGCAGAGAACAGTGCCACCGTGCAACGCTTGGTGAGGATGCTCAGCGCCATGGACGATGCTCATACAGATGTGATGATAGCAGCTCATGATCGAGAGAACGAGAATCGTACTAAAATTTGCAGACTGCAAAACCAAGTGGATCGTTTGAAGAGGGAGCTGGCACAGGCGAAAGGAGAAGCACCCCCTGGAGGAGCCAAGATCCGCACCACTGCAAGGAAGAGAGTTCGCCTACCACCTCGAATTCAGGTTGCGTCTAGGACCCGCTTGCTCAATGAGCAGGCCCCACTCAGATTAGTTCCACCTGTGGCTTATGCTGACGATGCAGAAGAAGAGGACCTAGAGGAGTTGGAAGCTAGCACCCCTTCAGAAAGGTCAGGAGACAGTAGGACTCGTGCCCATTCTGAAGTGGAGTGGGGTGAAACCCAGAAGGATGAAGAGAAATCCGAGCACAATTCTAACGCAAAACGCAGCCCTTCACCTCGTTAAGTTGAACCTTAGTAGTAGTTTACCCTAGATCGTTGTGTTAGCCGTTGTGTGCTTAGATAATGCTTGTGAATGTGTGGGTTTAGATGGCAGTTTATGTCAAAGGGTGGTGATGTAACTACTTCAGTTAGGTGTTTCCTGTGGTGTGGTGTAGGTTTAAGCAATATAAATGTTAAACATCCAGTTCAGATCAATAAAAGTTGAAGTTTAAGTAAATGACACCTGTTCTAAGGGTTCTCTCCTATTTCTCGCCTATTCCAATCCCTACAGATGGTGAATACTCGCAATGGAGGTGGTCAGGACACTAGCACTGGCACAAACAATAATCGGGGAGGTGCACCCAATGGACTGCCGCCTTCGGATGACAATCTCACTATAGCACAAGTGCTTGCAAATCAAACACATCTTTTGAATATGATGTTCCAGCACATGCAAAGCCAGCAGCACCAGGTGCCTCAACAACCGATACCTCCTACACCACAGAACAAGCTCGCAGAGTTCTTGTGAGTGAGGCCTCCCATTTTTTCCAGTACGACCAACCTAGTGGAAGCAGGGGATTGGTTACATGCCATTGAGAAGAAGCTAGATCTTCTTCAATGCACGGACTAGGAGAAGGTCTCATTTGCTTCACATCAGTTACATGGACTTGCATCGGAGTGGTGGGACCACTTTCGAGCTAATAGAGCAGAAGGTCAGCCTATTACTTGGGCCGAATTCTCGGTAGCTTTTAAGAAGACACACATTCCTGCAGGGGTAGTGGCCCTAAAGAAGCGAGAGTTTCGAGCGCTGAAGCAAGGGAATAGGTCGGTGACTGAGTTCCTCTATGAGTTTAATCGTCTCACCCGTTATGCACCGGAAGATGTTAGCACCTATGCTGAACGACAGGAGAAGTTTTTGGATGGATTGAATGATGAACTCTCCATCCAATTGATCTCAAGGGACTACTCAGATTTTCAGAAGCTTGTTGACAAGGCCATCTGGTAGGAAGACAATCACAATCGGATGGAGCAGAGAAAACGCAAGATTGCTAGCATGAGGGCACAACAGTCTAGTAGCCAGAGGCAGCATATAGTAGCACCCCCTTAGACTCGCCTGGGAGGACCACCGACTGCACCCCGTCCCCAACGCCAGTTCTACAACAACAACACTGGTAGCGGTGTAGTGGCTAATCGCCCTTCCCCTCGTCCGGTTGTTGCATCATCACCAAACCAGCCGGTCAAGCAGGAGCAAGGAGGCAGGACTTTGGTATGCTACAACTGCAATGAGCTGGGGCATTTCTCTAATCAATGCCCGAAGCCAAAGCGTAAGGGGCCCAGGCCAAGCGTGCCAGGACAAAACAACTACAACCTGCCCAAGACTCGGGTCAATCATGTCACAACCAAGGAAGCCGAAGTCGCTCTAGATGTGGTCTTGGATATGTTTCCTGTTAACTCAATTCCTGCCATAGTACTTTTCGGTTCTGGTGCTACACATTCATTCTTGTCTGAAAATTTTGCGGGAAAGAATGGGATAAGGGTAGAAAAGTTGGCTAACCCATTAATGATATGCACCCCTGGTAATCAAATGCCCTCCACCCTTTTTAGCCCTTCTGTTACCATCGATATCCAAGGGGTCCCATTCCAAGCCAACCTGATTCTGTTAGAATCCAAAGATCTAGATGTCATCCTAGGGATGAACTGGCTAACCAGATATAAGGAAATGATAAACTGTGCAAACCGGGAAGTCATCTTAACTAGTAACCTGGGGCAGAAAGTGATAGTCCATACCCCACCAGTTGGATACCTGAAAGTGATTCTCAATTAGGCTACTCTAGAAGAAATCCCAGTGGTGAGAGACTACCCGGATGTATTTCCTGATGATCTACCAGGCATGCCACCCAAGAGAGACATAGAGTTTCCGATAGATCTGGTACCTAGAACCGCCCCCATTCACAAAAGACCGTACTGAATGATGGCCAATGAGTTAGCGGAAGTGAAGAAACAAGTGGAAGATTTGGAACAGAAAGGATTTATCCGACCAAGCACCTTACCATGGGGAATGCCAGTTATCTTTGTGGAGAAGAAGGATCATACCCAACGGATGTGTGTGGATTATAGAGCGTTGAACGACGTCACCATCAAGAATAAGTACCTGTTGCCCAGGATTGATGATTTGTTTGACCAGTTAGAAGGAGCCACGGTATTCTCCAAGATAGATCTCCGTTCCGGTATCATCAACTCAGGATCTGAGAGGAAGATATACCTAAGACGACTTTTACCACCCGCTATGGGCTATATGAGTGCACAGTCATGTCTTTCGGGCTTACTAACGCCCCAGCTTTCTTCATGAACTTGATGAACAAGGTGTTTATGGAGTACTTGGATAAGTTTGTCGTGGTCTTCATTGATGACATCCTTGTCTACTCCAAGACTAAGGAAGAACATGAGCAGCATCTTCGGTCATTGGAGAAGTAACGAGAGCATTGGCTGTACGCTAAGTTCAGTAAATGTGTGTGGAGGCCATGGGCCCCGGGTACCTCATGACAAGCATATAGGCCACTTGGATATAGGATGGGCCTAGCCTTGTAATTAGGGATATGATGGAACTCGGCAAACTTAGCCTTGTACGACAGGGAAAATATAGTCCTAGTCGGGTACGCTATATCTCTAGAAGGAGATTTCGAAGGAGATTCCTTGGTCGTAGTCCGACTGAGACTCCTACTTTGTAACCCTGTCCCCCAGTATATAAGGAGAGGCAGGGCGCCCCCTAAGGGCAAGTTTATCAGAATCACTATCATACATCCTCAAAGGAAATACACCACAACTGGACATAGGGTATTACCTCACCTCGAGGGCCTAAACCAGTATAAACTCTTTGTGTTCCTTTGTAGTCCACTGATTTTTGATCCGACGAGTAGCCCTATATTCATATTGCCAGTGTAAAACATTGACAGTTGGCGCGCCAGGTAGGGGCATCGACGAGATCAACCCCAACAAACTCGATGGATTCGACAATCGGAGTCGACGGCGTCAACTTCTCCCATGGAGACACAATCACATTCGGGTGCCTCGACTTCATCACCGACAAGTTCGGCAAACTCACCCTAGCCGACTCGGACTCAATCTGATCTGCGGGGAATCAGCCGACTCTACGCCGGTCGGCCCACTCGACACTGCAGCAACCCTCATCGAATTGTTGCGGCAATCTTCTGCATGTCCGGGTCTCGGGACAACTCTTCCCTTCGGCGTTCGACTCGGACTCAGTCTCGAGCCGGCCGAGATCAGGCAAGGAAGGGAAGAGATTGTCAATCTCCCAGGCAGGACTCAAGAGCAACACCACGGATGTTTCCAATCTACATCCGACACGGCAAAACAGATCCCCTAAGGTTCAATTCGGACGTGGCCCAGAGCTGCTCGAGATTGTATCTAGGGAGGTCGGAGTCGTCATCACCCCCATCAACTACTCAGATTCTGACTCCAAGTCGGATAGTAGTTTGAACAGCAGTTCGGACACCAGTTTGGCAAGCTTCTTCCTGCCCCGCGAAGTTTTCATGGCGTCCAAGGGCTCTACTTGCCACTCAAGAGCACGCTGACTACGCTAGCAACAAAGAGGAGGGCTCACTGACTACAGATAACAACAGAGGGCCCGAGCGCGACGCTCACAATGATGAGCTACGTAGGGCTGGGTGAACCGCCCAGCAAAAAATCCTCCAAACTCGAGTCGGCGACCACGACGTCTTCGTCACGCCTCAACAGAACATCGTGGCCACTACGACCTTACTGGATACACTTCAGTTTGGGCCTGATCACCAGGCCACCCTGACTATCGCGAGGATCAAAGCCATGATTACCGCTGCTGCATGTTAGCAGCACCAACAGTCGGGCGACACCCTCATACCGACCAATCGGTCGAGTTCTCCAACAGCGATCTTGTCCGCATCAGCACGACACTGGGCGGCTGGCTCCAGTCAGCCGCACGTGGAGTCACGTCAAATGTCTCTCGGCAACCCTAACAACCACAATCGGCGGTGTCCCCAGAACGACCGCCACGACAACCAAGATCACCGAAGTCATTTGCGACGCGATCTCTGCTAGGACATCAACGCTTGGCGCCGCTAACGCGAAGATGACGAGCGCTTCGGCCTCCACCACGAGCGGTTCAACCGTTGTAATCGGAGTTGGAGCCCTCATGCAGATGAAGGCGTACTGGCCTTCACCGAGGAGCTACAATAGGTTGACTGGCCATCGGGTTTCAAGTCTACAGGAATCGAAAAATACGACGGTAAGACCAATCCCGAGTCCTGGCTCACGGTTTACACTTTGGAAATCCTAGCAGCCAGAGGAGATTAGAAAGGCATGGCTAACTACCTCCCAGTCGCTCTAGCTGACTCGGTGAGAACATGGCTAACAGGACTTCCTAAGAGGTCAATTGGCTCCTGGGGAGAACTCTGGGAACGCTTCATCGCCAATTTCAGGGGACTTACGAGAGGCCATCTTCCGAGCACGATCTCTATCAACTGCACCAGAGGAAGAATGAGTCTCTTCGCGAGTTTATCAAAAGGTTTTCCGAGAAGCGCAACTCGATCCCAATGATCAAGGACTAGGTCATCATCGTCGCCTCCTCAAGGGAGTCAAGGATGCCCCATTCATCGCCAAGTTCACTCGGAAACCTCCCGCCTCTGTTAGGGCTCTCTTCGACATGGAAAACAAGTATGCCGACTTGGCCGAATCGGTCACCCAGGCCCTTGGCGACAAGAAAGAATCCCGATAGAAGAAACAAAAAGCCAACGACGAGCCAGCACAGAACAAATCCGACAGCCGCAAGCAGAAGTCGGACAACGTGGTGGCCAACGTGGAGCGACAGTCGGTCGCGGCCCCCAAGAACAACGATACCAAAAAGTGATGAACGGGCCCTGCCCCTTTCATACCAAGGCAAGTACGCGCCAAAGATGCTTCATGCTCAAGATGTTGCTTCCGAGTAGGCTTCAACATCTCAGGCGCCGACAAAGACAAAGACAAGCTAGATCTGGTCCAAGGCACACGGCGATATCAAGATCCCCAAGCTGAGCTCAACCATATCTTCGGAGGGCCGTCTGCATACGAGTCCAAGAGAAAGCAAAAGCTAATAGCACGTGACGTCAACTCGGTCTCTACAGTAGACGCCCCCCAATATTTGCGTTGGTCAGAGATGACCAGCACATTTGATAGCGCAGATCACCCTGATCGGTTACACACCCAGACGCTATCCACTCGTCCTGGACCCGTCGTCAAGAGCATCAAGTTGAAGAAGGTTCTCATAGATAGAGGCAGCGTGCTCAACATTCTGTTCTCCAAGACCCTGGATGAGATGAAAATTCCTCGTTCAGAGCTGCGGCCGAGCTACAGGCGCCCTTCCATGGGGTAATCCCTAGCCTATCTTCAACACCTCTCAGGCAGATAACTTTGCCGGTCACCTTCGGCACGTGGGATAACTTCCGCACAGAGAACATCTGGTTCGAGGTCCCCGCTCCATCTCAAAACTTGTACCACGCGATACTCGGACGGCCGGCACTGGCCAAATTCATGGCGGTGCCGCACTATACCTACATGATGCTCAAGATGCCTCGGCTAGCCGGAGTTCTTTCCCTTCATAGCAATGTCAAGCAAGCCTTCACCTATGACAAGGAGAGCTGCGAGTTGGCTCAATCTCAAGAAGCGGCAGTCGGACGTAACAGCATTCGGTAAGCCGTTACAACCAAAATTGAGGATGACCAAGTTCCGGCGAAAAAGCAACAAACAACAAAGTCCAGGGAATTTCAGCGACTTTGACATGAAGAAGATCCCCTTGACCCTTGCCGACCCTCCAAGACTGCTCTAGTCTGGACCGGACTCGACCCCAAATAGGAATACGCTCTCGTTACCTTCCTCCAGGCAAACAGGGATATTTTCACTTGGAAACCTTCCGACATGGCCGGTACCAAGGGAGGTGATCGAGTACGCCCTCAATGTCAAGACAGACGCCAAGCTAGTCAAGCAACGGCTACAGCGCTTCGTTTAGGACCGCAAAGATGCTATTCGGGAGGAGATTACCAAGCTCCTCGCAGCTGGGTTCATCAAAGAGGTCTACCACCTGGATTGGCTGGCAAACCCAATCCTGGTCTGGAAGAAGAATGTAAATGTTCATGTGCCCTACACACGACTTGAACAAGGCATGCCCCAAAGACCCATTTGGTCTACCGAGAATAGATCAGGTGGTGGATTCAACCACGGGGTGCGAACTTTTCAGCTTTCTCGACTGTTACTCGGGATATCATCAAATCAGCTTGAAGGAGGAGGACTGCTTAAAGACTGCTCATTCATCACACTGTTTGAGCATACTGCTACATCACTATGACGTTCGGTTTGAAAAATGCTTGGAGGCAACGTATCAATGAGCCATACCTAGGCGTGTACGTTTGGAGGCGTGTCAATGACGCGGTGATCAAGACAAAGTCCAAAGAAGACCTCATTGCTAACTTGGAGGAAACCTTCCAAAATCTCGAAGATTCAAATGAAGTTGAACCCAAAAAAGTACGCCTTTGGTGTGCCATCCGGAAAGCTACTCGGCTTCATCGTATCGCATCGCGGCATCGAGACCAATCTAGAGAAAATCAACGCAATCATGAATATGGCACCCCCGACTAGCCAGAAGAATGTCTAGAAGCGATGACATGCCTGCATGGCAGCACTCAGCCGATTCATCTCCTGACTAGGCGAACGGGGCATGCCCCTTTTCAAACTATTGAAGAAAGCAGATAATTTTCAATGGACTCCAGAAGCCCAGCAAGCCTTCGGAAAGACTTCAAGAAATTCTCACATCACCACAGTGTTTGGGCATCACCCATGCCCAAGGAGCCATTGATGTGGGTATATCTACGGCAACCACTCAGTAGTTAGCACGGTAGTTAGTGGTCGAGCGATCAGAGCCGGGTCATATATAGAAAATCAAACGGCCAAATCTACTTTGTCAGCGAAGGTCCTAGCCAACTCAAGATGAATATCCTCAGTCCAGAAGCTGCTATATGGATCCTACTCAGCACTGTCCGGAAGTTGGTGCACTATTTCCAGTCACATCAAGTCACGGTGTCACATCGTTATCCACTCGGCGGACGGTCCCTACACAACTGCGAGGCCACGGCCGAATGCCAAAATGGTAGGCGCTCGAGTTGATGGCGTTCGACATCACCTTTCAGCCACGGACACAATTAAAATCTCAGCTCTAGTCAACTTTGTGGCCGATAGACAGAAGTTTAACAACTACAACAATAGACAAGCTAGAGTACGTGGACAATGTACTTTGACGTTCTCTATGATCGGAGCGGCGCCATGGCCGGCGTCGTACTGACGTCACCCACCGGTGAAAAACTCAAGTATGTTCTCCAAATTCACTTTCTGGCTTCCCACAATGTCGCTGAGTACGAGGCACTCATCCATGGGCTCCGCATTGCTATATCACTCGGCATCTGCTGATTGGTTGTACGAGGGGATTCTCAACTCGTGGTGAACCAAGTTATGAAGACTGGACATGATCTCGACGATACTATGGCGGCCGTACTGTCAGGAGGTTAGAAAGCAGAAAACAAGTCAACGGGCTGGAGATAACGCATGTATGGTATGACAATACAACGATGCTGCAAATGAATTGGCTAAACATGGATCCAAGAGAGAAAGTGTCGGTCCAACTGGGATTTCGAGAGCAACTACTGGAGCCATCAGTCAAGAAGAAACCAGTACCAGAGCAGTCGAGGGCTGAACCAGTACCAGAGCAGTCAGCAAAGGACAAAGTATTGATCATATCTCAAGAATTGGCGGACTCCTGTCCTCAATTCCTCTTGGATGATGAACTGCCCTAGAGATCGCAGCGAAGCCGAACGAATCAAACGTCGAAGCAAATGTTTCCTAGTGGTCGGAGAAGACCTGTATTGAAGAAGTGCATCCGGAGTCCTCATGCGCTGTGTCACACCCGAAGAGGCAAGCAGATTCTATGCACAATCGATCCACTCGGCATATGTGCAACCATGCCGCATCCAGACGTTAATCGGAAAGCTTATAGGCCGGATTTTCTGGCCAAACAGCAGATTAACAGATGCTAAAAAAGACATAGTTGCACATGTGAGGGTTGTAAGTTCTATGCAAGACAAACAAAAATCTTCCAGCCCAGAACTTCAAACCATCCCAATCTCGTGGCCCTTTGCAGTATGGGGCTCGACCATGGTCGGGCCTTCAAGAAAGCGCCAGGGAGGATTCACACACTTGTTCGTCGTAGGGAATAAATTCACGAAGTGGATTGAGCAAAAACCTGTTGCTACCATAATAGCGCAAAACGAGCAAAGGATTTCATCGATAGTATACTTACCGATTCAGGGCCTAACCGCATCATAAGGACAATACTCAGTTCCATGGGCAGCGATTTTCAAGATTTCTGTGTGACAACTTTGCCTCAAATCTGTTATGCCTCTATGCACACCCGCGGAGCAATAGAACCATTTTTTATGCCCAGCCTTAAAGGAAGTTTTCAGAGACATGAATAAATCCTTTTCATCTCAGTTCAACCTAAGTTGAAGACCGGCTCCCCCTATCACCTGGACTGTTTTTGGAGGCTGAGTTTGATGTGGAACAGATATCTAAACAGCATGAAATAGGCTGCACACCAGAAAGCATTCACATAGAGTTCCGCGAAGATAGAGTACTTGCAATATGAGTTGAGATTCAGATTCACCAACTCTAGCGATAATGATAAGTGGAATAGACGGTTGGCGCAGAAAATCCGAAGAAGGAAGAGCATATCTATCCCTGGTCAAGGAAAGACGTATGAAGATCTACAACCAGTCTCATCCACAACATTGGGGTGGCGCGAGCAAAATCTTCTTGGGTCGATTGTCGTTTTCCCCTTCAGCTGTTGAGGAGTTACGAATAAACTAACTTCTGCAGATTATGACTTCATGGATCTTTTGCCGTTAATCTCAGTAGTTTCTCCAGGATACTCTCCAACTTCCAGTCGAGCCGCATCCCTGATCCATGTCATCCCAAGTCTCATAGCAGACACATCCATGACGATTTCCAATGCCTTATCCCTTCTAGGTGGTTCATTGGACCAGAGAGCGAGGAGGGTTTCCAGGCCAAGCCAAAGTGATGACCAATCTGGTATTATGGGGCTTGGATGGTGAATGATGAGCGAGTAGCAAATATTTGTAATGACGGTAAATCATCTCTACTCTGTGGT
>RYFJ01003215.1:0-82345 GCA_003991445.1 Oryza meyeriana var. granulata
TAGAATGGCGCTGCAGCGTGCCATTTGTGGGGCTACCAAGGGATAACATCAACATCTAACCAAAATAAGTACTACTCGGACTTCACGGGTAGGTCACATCGGTTGCGCTTGGGACAACACCGAGGCCAATCAGTTTAAAGTGCAAACTAAGCATGTATATTTTACATGGAATCAGAACATAGTTTGCATATATGGGAAACAATATGATCAAAGAGGCTTGCCGTTACTTCAAGGACCACGGAAAGGTCCGAGTTATCTCGCGCTGCATTCGAAGTGATGCGGAATCGGTGGATCGTGTCAGCGCCAGCAACGCCAGCCGTTGTCCTCAGGGATTCCCTAGACTCATGAACACAGGATCAGAAACGACGTAAACACTGATTGTAAAGCAGGAGGGGCAAAACACCAACAGGAAAATGTCCAAGGACAACGAAGTAGTCGGCGGATGTTCTGCCGTCAGCGGGGAAGGGTGTAAGACGCAAACTGATGGCTTGCGAACCGGGCGATTCGAGGCTCCAAAGCTGAGAGGAGAATGAGAATCTTAGCACGAGCTGGCCGGTTGCAAAACAAGAGAAAGAGGAGGCACGGTTGGCCATATATATATATAGCCGACGTGCAAGGTTGAAGCACGGTAGGGGTTGGGCAACGGGTAGGAGAAAAAACGTCAAGATTGAGATTGAAAAGGATTGAGGACATCCACAAGCGCATTTTTGACTTGGGGAGTCCGGTGTGGCCCAGTGGAGTTTTAACGGGTCCGCACTGTAAAAGCGCGCGCGCGTTCCCATGAAGACACGGTTAAGGGTCGTGGCTAGGACAGGCGCCAGGTTGGAAAAAAACCTCACTGACAGAGCTTCAGACTGAAGACCGCGCTCGCTGCTCACCGCGTCAAGCGGGGTTTGCATTGCCCCGCTCAGCGGGTTTATTGTCCATCGGTCCAACGGTGTATCCATGCGGCGGCGTGCCAGGTGAAGACTGATTCTTCTCTACTTCGGTAGTTCGCTCGCGTCCAACGCATGGCTCGGGCGCAAAAGCCGTCGGCGGTGAGTAAGATGAAACCGGTAACAGGTAAAAGTATTACACCTAGGGGTAGGCGATGTGTCGTGCCTCGCGTCACGGAGTTCGGTCCACGTCGAGGTTTACTCGGGGCAGTAAGGGGCAGGTCCGAGTGTAAAACAAAGGAAGGGCAGATACAAGGACTGAGTAGCAATCTACTCTGCTCAAGGGAGAGTGGAAGGTAGTCGGATCTCGTCACGGCCCCTCGGGACACCGGCGGGATACGGGAGGTGGCAAATACGGAGACACAGGAAGGTAGTAGTGTCTGGTGTCTTCTCCACCTGCACAACGGATACCATGGGCTCGTGGAAAAGGTTAGATCCAGAAAACAAGGCACATTACAACATGGAAAAGAAAAACGGGTCGCTAGTTACACTGCCTTCATGGTCATCGAGACAGGGATCGCATGCATCCCTTCAACAGTCCTCCGTGCCCACTTCGGCGAATGCTTAAGACCGAATATGCTCGACGAAGCCCCTTTTTTTTTTTTAGCAAATCGGCAAGGATAGATACCGATCTGGAGACATGAAGGCGAAGGGCCTGGTCCGGAGGCAAAAGACTAAGAATGCTAGGTGAAGACCAAGGGCTTCGCGGTGTAGTGATGAGTGCGCCGTCGAAGTGTCCGAGGAGGCTGAAGAGGCAACCTGACAAGCGATGTCACAGTCCCCTGTGCAGCGGCATCCCGAGGATGACTTAGTAGTTCCCGAGCGAGGTGGCTAAACGGGCTGACAGGCCCATCTAGCAGCTGCGGGGTCGGCCAGGAGGCAAGCCGAGTACGCGGTCCGAATCAGCCTTCTGGTGTTCGTCATCGGGCAGACCGCTTTTCCCTCCAACTGGTCAACGTCCACGGCCGGCTGATCAACACCACCGGCCAAGCCAGGGTCCATCACCGCGAGAGAACACGCTTGGGCGTCTATCGACGTCTTGGGCAGCATCGTGCTGTCGGTATACCTCAGTTCTCGAAGTCATAAGCCGACAGCCATGAACTAACGATGTTGGATCGAGTACGACGGAATACCTCGGTGCGCCATTCAAATCAAGCAGGGTTTAGATCTCCGCATACGTGGCCAATGACGGCGACCCCAAACCGTCGAAGGCCGTCTTCGCCACGCCCCTCACCATAAGCGACCGAGTTCCCAACAAGGCGTACGTCGGCTTGTTCGCCTCCGGCACCACCGGCGGCGAGACATACGCTTGTTGAGCTCGACACATTTTCACGGTGGAAAGGGTGGCGGACACAATGGGTGAACCGAGGGAAAACAAACGAGTAGCATATGGGCTCATGGCAGTGATTCTGTTTATCTCAGTGCTGTGTGTTACTTTGATAGTGATCCTTGTGTTCCTCAGGAAGATGAACTCCGAGGCAAAGCAGCAGCTAGATGACGTGCTGACTCATGTCGCCAGGAAGCTGGACTACTCGGCGATCAGGAATGCAACAGATAACTTCTCTGGTGCAAGGAAGCTTGGAGAAGGTGCTTTTGGAGCCGGTGTCACATGGGGACGCCTCTGGAGCCCGGAGTGACCGGGAGGATGGTCATAGGCAGGAACGCCTGCAAAGTAGCTGTCAAGAAGTTCACGGCCGGAATGAGAACGGCGCTACAACTGATTTCATTGAGGAGATTCAAGTCATAATCCACTTGAGACACAACAATATCGTACAACTTGTCGGTGCGTATATATATTTCAGTTTACCTTATGATAATTTTCTAGCTACCATCCAGCCTATGGAAAAATCCAGACTTTATTTGGGGCATGCATGTAAGTCATTAATTGCGAAATGAAAAAAAAGCTATGGTAAAATTATTCAGCTTATTCCTATCGCACTTTTGAATTCAGATCCCCTTAGTTCGACATTAAGTCTCTATGTACTATGCATTGAGAAATATTTGTCTGTATTTGCTATTCTCTTTGTTTTTAAACATATGACGTTGTTCACTTTTAGATATGACGTTTGATCATTCGTTTTACTAAGAAAATTAGTGCAACAATACAAAAGTATAAATCATGCTTAAAATAAATTTAATAATAAAACAAGTTATAACAAAATAATAATACTTACATATTTTTTCTTATAAGACACTAATCAACCGTTATATGTCTAAAATCAATAACATTATATATGTAAGAACCGAGGTAGTATTTGAAAGTGGAATAACTTACGCGATAGATTGATCTCAGGTAAAGTAATAAGTACATATAGGCCCAGCCTTGTGATATCCAACCAAACAGTTTATAGAAACAGAGACCGAGAAGGATTAGGAAGACATGCCTTGATATTGCGAATAATAACTCTAACAGTATTTTATAACTAGTTGCACTGTAAACAATTGTAAGGAAATGTACATATATGTGGTTTTTCTATTTAACACACTACTACAGATTCAGGCATCCGTAACGAATCATCTATGACGGGTCAACGCAACCCATTCAGATGTCCATTTGAGATATGGTTGCCTGGGGACAACCCGTCACAGTGATGTGAGTCATCTTTGATGGGTCGTAGTTATAACCCATCAACAGATTATCTTATGACGGTCACAACCATAGCCTGTCATCTATGACGGATGTGGTGGGATGAATCATCACAGATAAAAACACTCATCTCTAAGAGGTTGTAACTACCAAACGTCACAAATAAGTAAAAATTTAAATTTTTGAATTTTTCAAATAACCTTAGATGAAGACATGTTCTATATCAAAGTTAAAGATCTCGATGATATCTATAACTTTATAATTAGCAATATTTTCATTTCAGATCGTTTACCTGCAGAGACCAAAATTATATGCATTATAAGTGATGGGATCTATTTTGAAAAAACGAAAATTTGAATTTTTGAACATCCCGGATGGAGACATGCCTATATCAAAATTGTAGAGCTCAATAAGATTTATAACTTTATAATTAATAATGTTTTCATTTGATATCATTTACATGCCCGAATATGCATTATAAGACGAGATCTATTTTGAAAAACAAAATTTTGAAATTCTTTCTAAAACCTCGGATGGAGATATTTCCTCTATATAAAGTCACATAGAATGTCAAATACACATATTATATGATTCAGATAGGAATAGTTAAAAGAATAACATCAAAAGAGTATTCAATATGGGCTCTATAGGTGACTTGGCAAGGAGGTCCTAGGTTTAAATCCTATCTACCGCATATATGTGTAATTCATCCGAAAAATGGTGGATTTGTGAGTAGGGACGCATTACCATGCGTAGATGGCTAGTAAAATTCAAAATATTTTTTAGGATTTTTTGTGCATTTAAAATTTAAGAATTATTGCTTGTCATCAGTGATGGTTCGTAATTATGACCCATCATAGATAAGTCATAAATGACAGGCAGTAAGTTATGACCCGTCAAAGAGAACTTATTTGTGACGGATGATAAGTTACAACTGAGAAATTTCTTTAATTTTAAGTTAGAGTATTAATTATTTGTTCAGAAAGGATCGGAGTAGAATTATGAGTTGTTGGATGCTGATGTAGTGATTTAAAAAAGTAATTAATGGACAAGAAAAAAGTATTACTTGTTCGGAAAGGAGTACATCATTTGTTTGTTTTATCCCGAAAGGGAAGAGTAGATTTATGAGTTGTTGGATGCTGATGATCCAGTGGTTTGAAAAAGTGATGTATACCGCTTACTGCATGCAGGCTGGTGCTGCGAGAAACGAGAGCTTTTGCTTGTGTACGAGTGCAAGTGCAACGGAAGCCTTGACCAGCACCTGTTTCGGCAACCATGGCCGGCAGCTGCCATGGGCGACGCGTTACAGCATCGTCAGCGACGTCGCCGCCGGCCTCCACTACATCCACCACGAGCTAGAGAACGTGGTGCTCCACCGCGACATCAAGTCCAGCAACATCCTGCTCGATGGCGACTTCCGCGGCTGCCTGGGAAACTTCGGCCTCGCCCGCATCGTCGCCGGTGGTGGGAGCTCCACAGCTATGGAGGTAGCCGGCACCCGGGGCTTCATAGCGCCGGAGTACGCGCAGAGCGGCGTGGCGACGCGGCGGACCGACGTGTACGCGTTCGGAGCACTCGTCCTTGAGATCGTCACCGGTAGGAAGGCGCTCGTCCCCGGCCCGAGCCCTGTGCTCCTCACAGACCATGTAAGGTCGTTCCATCGTGACGGGAACTTGTGTTGGATAATCCTTGCTCGGTTGGCTCCCCAATCATCATTTTTTTTAACTCAGCCAAATAAGGAGAGCTGAGCTCAAACTTAGCTAGTAACGGCCTAACGCATGCTGCGGAGGTCCTCTTTTTTCAGTTAGTAGTGGTAGAAGTAGTGGTGATCACCACGCCTCCAAGTCGTGGGATAGCACGGCCATGTCATCGAGGCGTGAAAGATCGCCAGCGTCGTGGCCGGAGTGGCTACCGAGTCGTTAGTTTTTGTAAGCTTTATATATTCAGTAATCAAGAATCAAAGAAAAGTAGCGCTCATCGCTACAAACCAAAACTCCTCGCGTTCATCGTGTTTGAGTGTTAGTTTTGCTTCCGGCCGGAGCTTCCGGCCAACAATTGGTATCAGAGCCCGGTATCGTCGGTGGGTTCGCAATCGCGCGGTCGAGTGGGCACTCATGCCGCGCGATCGCTCTGAGTCGCCACTTCGTCGCCGTCACAGGGACGCGACGCCGCAGTCGGGGAGCGGCAGCGGCAATAACACGGGAAGAAACCGGTGGTGATTCACCGGGTCACCAAGGAGGTCAGTGGGAGTGGGCAGTACCCAACTCTCACGCGGACGAACTACCACGACTGGGCGGCGCTGATGCAAGTGATGCTCCAGGCGCGCGGCCTCTGGCAGGCCGTGAGCCTTGGTGGCAACGACGTCGACTTCACCGAGGATCGAATGGCGCTGGAAGTGATCTCCAAGGCTGTGCCCGTGGAGATGATGGGAACCATCGCAACCAAGCCCACGGCTAAGGCTGCGTGGGATTGTATCCGCACTATGCACGTCGGTGTCGACCGAGTGCGTCGTGCGAAGGCGAACACGCTTCGACGGGAGTTCGACGCGCTTCGCTTCTGAGACGGCGAGAGCATCGACGACTTCGCCGTCCGCATCAACGCCATCGCTCATCAGCTGGCGACCCGGTGATCGGCAAACCGAGGAGGACATCGTCAGAAAATTTATTCAGGCACTCCCTGGAAAGGTACGAGCAGATCGGTTTAGCCATTGAACCCTGCTTGATTTGAGCCAGGTCCTCGATCGAGGAACTGATCGGGCGGCTCAAGGCGCGGATGAAGCGTCGCAACCTGGCGGCCGGCGGCGGCGGCGCGCATTGGCAAGCTGCAACTTTCTCCGAGGATGAGCTGGTCGCGCGCGGCGGTTGCATCGCGATTGAAGCTCTCTGGGGAGGGGCCGACGTGGGGATACAAATCCTCGGGCTCGGAGCAGAAATGTGGACGCAGCGGCGCCCACGGACGTGACGGTGGGAAGCAGCAGCGGCTCCAGATCGGTAAGGCCGCTGGAGGCGGCGATCGCCGAAAGAAAAACCGTCGGCAACGTTCGACGAATGCCGATACTGTGGCAAGAAGGGACACTGGCACGCGAGTGTCGCAAAGAAAGAAACGCGACGAGCAGGCTCACGTGGTGCAGGTGGAGGAAGACACCGAGGAACAAACTACTCCTCGCAGTCGTGTCTGCGCCCACGATCGACGTTCCAGGGCGCCGTGACGACGATCTGGGTCGTCCACCTCGGTGAAGAAGGTGATGACGGCGCCGTGCGCTGGGTATTCGACGCCGGCGACGCCGGACTACTCCACCACAGGACAATGCCCCGCCAGAGGCATCTGCTTCCAATTCACACTCCGAGAGGACAAGTTGTTTGTGCAGGTCGGGGAGAAAGGCGATGGCGACGCCACGCACTGGATCCTCGATAGCGGGGCAACAAACCATATGACGGGGATGCGATCGGCCTTCTCTGACCTCGACAGGCGTTCACGGCACCGTCAATTGGGAGACGGTTCGGTTGTGGACATCGAAGGGCGCGGCACCATCCCTCTTCAAGTGCAAGAGCGGCGAGCATCATGTGCTGGCCGGCGTCTACTACCTTCCCCGGCTGACGGCGAACATCGTCAGCCTGGGACAGCTCGACGAAGACAGCTACAAGGTCTGATGAGAATGGCGTTCTCAGGATCTAGGACCAGAGGCGGCGGTTGCTGGCGAAGGTGCAGCGCTCGGCAAGTCGTCTCTACGTGCTCAACCTCGACGTCGACAGCGGTCTGCCTTGCCGCCCGGAGCTCCGAGGTGGCCTGGCAATGGCATGCCAGGTTCGGACACCTCGGGTTCCAGGGGCTCAGGGCGCTGTCAAAGGATGGACTGGTGCGTGGACTGCCGCCGATCGATCATGTCGATCAGAGTCTGTGACACAGCTGCTTGGCCGGAAAGCAGCGTCGAAGCCCATTCCGGCGACCAGCAGGTATCGCGCTGGTCACCTTCTCGAGCTGGTGCACGCGGACCTGTGCGGCCGATTACTCCAGAGACGCCAAGCGGAAGACGGCTCTTCCTCCTCGCCGTCGACGACAAGAGCCGTTACATGTGGCTTTGTTCTACTGGCGTCAAAGGACCAAGCTGCAGCGGCCTCATCCAGCTCCAGGCGCGTGCAGAGGCAGAGGCTGGGCGGAGCTTGGGCACGCTCCGCATTGATGGGCGGCGAATTCACGGCGCGCGCATTTGGCGACTACTGCGCCGAGCAGGGCATCCAGCGCGACCTCACGCGCCGTACACTCCCCAGCAAAACGGCGTGGTGGAAAGGCGCAACCAGACGGTGCTGGGCATGGCCAGGAGCATGCTCAAGGCAAAGGGGATGCCCGGCTGGTTTTGGGGGGAGGCGGTCACGACGGCCGTATTCATCCTCAACCGGTCACCGACGAGGAGCGTCGAGGGTAAGACACCGTTCGAAGCATGGTATGGGACTAAGCCTCCAGTTCATTTCTTCCGTACGTTTGGATGCGTGGCGCATGTGAAGGTGGCCGGAGGGCACCAGCAGAAGCTGGATGACTGGAGTACGCCGATGGTGTTCGTCGGGTACGAGCCGGGGTCCAAGGCGTACAGGTTTTACAACCCGAACACCGAGCGCGTGTACATCTCGCGAGACACGGTGTTCGATGAATCAAAGGCGTGGGACTGGAGCAGTGAAGCCGGATCCAGTGCGATGGAGTCGGAGCCGTTTCACGTTGAGTACATGACGACGATGCTTCGCCGCGAGCAAGTCCCGGGCGCGGGAACTGGCGTAGTCCCGGGCACAGGCACAGTCCCGGGCCCAGGCACGGGCCCGGGAACCGACGCGGGTGCGAACGCGGACCCGGGCACGGGCAAGGGCCCGAGAGTCGGCGCGGGCGCGGGAAAGGGCCCGGGCACAGTCGCCGGCGCGGGCGCGAAGGCAGGCGCGGGCAAGGGCCCGGGCGCGGTCCCGGGCGCAGGCGCGGCGGGCACGAGCGACACGGGGTCTGGTCCTGGCTCACCAGGGATGCCCGTGCATACACCGGTCACGGATGAAATGAAATTTGGTCTCTATGTGCTTACTTCTGTCATGGAGAACCGGATTTCTGCTGAGTGCGATTGTAGACTGATTGTCCATCTTCAGACGCGGCGGCTGGACCTTAACGTCGGTGATGTCGCCCAGCAGCCGCACGAGCCACACAGCCTGGCACGCTCCAGCCGCGCCCGCCATGTACTCGGCTTCACAGGTTGAGAGGGCCACCGTCCTCTGCTTCTGAGATTTGCCAAAGAGACTGGCATCTCGCCGAGGAAGAAGATTGACGCCGTCGGTGCTCCTCCTCTCATCAATGTCTCCCCCCAGATCGCTGTCGCTGTAGCCTGTCAGCGTGTTGTCGACGCTGCAGTACTTGGGGTAGTGTATGCCGTGGTCGACCGTGCCGGCGATGTAGTGCAAGATGTGCTTGACGGCGGCGAAGTGCTCTTGCCGGGGCTTCTCCATGAATCGATCACGTAGCCCACGCGAACGCGATGTCCGGCCTCGTGTGCACCAATAGCGGAGACTGCCCACATGCTGCGGTACATCGTTGCGTCGACCTCCGGCGTTGTACTCTTGGCTGAGAGCCTCAACCGGACCTCCATCGGAGTGTGGCAAGGGTTGCAGGCCACCATGCCTGCCATGTCTAGCAGCTTGCGGGCTACGCCGCTTGTCCAGCGTGATGGCGCTCCGCCTTGCTTGACTTCGAGGCCGATAGAATGAGAGAAGGCCGAGTTGCTCATTCGGAACAGACGGCACATTCTGCTCCTTGAACGCGTCGACGTCCGCCGGCTTCGCACCAGTGATAATCAGGTCGTCGACGTAAACACCCACCACCACGCGCGACGTCGCTGTGTTTCCTGGTGTACATCCCGTGTCGCTGGCGCACCTCCTGGTGAAGCCGAGTTCGCGCAGACTGTTGTCCAGCTTCGCGTTCCACGCCGCCGCGGCGCCCTGGCGAAGCCGTACAAGGCCTTCTTCAACCTCAGGACCTTCCTTGTGCCCAGCTGCGACGAAACCCGGCGGTTGCCGGACGTACACCTCCTCCTTGAGCTCGCCGTTCAGAAACGCTGACTTGACATCCATATGATGAACAAGCGCAAGCCCCTCTGAGCTGCGACGGCGAGCAGCATGCGAACGGACTCCATCCGGGCGACCGGCAAACCCCTCGTCGTAGTCAATCCCCTGCTGCTGATGTATCCGCTTGGGACGATGCGGGCCTTGTGCTTGACGACGGCGCCCTGCTCGTCCGCTTGAGCTTGAAGACCACTTCAGGCCAATGGGACGATGGTCGGGAGGGAGGTCGACTAGGACCACGTCTTGTTCTCTTCGATGGACGCCATCTCCTCCCCCATCGCCTATGCGCCAGCGAACGTCGCCCACGGGCTTCCTCGAACGTGGCCGGTTCATCGTCTCCCGTGGCGAGAAGGAGCTCCTCATCGGCCATGAACTCCCGCTCCGCCAGACCGAGAATCTCTGCCGGCCCAAGCCGTTGTCCAGTGCCCTAAACGGAGGGGTGCTTCTTCGTCGTGGTCGTCGTCGAGGTCCAGATCAGTAACGGGCGGCGACACGAAGTATGCGCGGCTGGAGCGTGCCAGGCTGTGTGGCTTGTGTGGCTGCTGGGCGACATCACCGACGTTAAGGTCCAGCCGCCGCGTCTGAAGATGGACAATCAGTCCGCAATCGCACTCAGCAGAAATCTGGTTCTCCATGACAGAAGTAAGCACATAGACACCAAATTTCATTTCATCCGTGAGTGTGTGGAGAACGGGAAGATCTGCGTGGACCATGTGAGCACTGAGGAGCAGCTCGCGGATGTCCTGACGAAGTCGCTGGGCGCGCAAGGTTCTTGTGAGCTTCGCGGCAAAATCGGCGTCGTCAAACTGAAGTAAACCGAGCAAGTCTTAGGGGGAGATTGTTGGATAATCCTGGCTCGGTTGGCTCCCGATCATCATTTATTTAACTCAGCCAAATAAGGAGAGCTGAGCTCAAACTTAGCTAGTAACCGCCTAACGCATGCTGCGGAGGTCCTCTTTTTTCCGTTAGTAGTGGTAGAAGTAGTGGTGATCACCACGCCTCCAAGTCGTGGGATAGCACGGCCATGTCGTCGAGGCGTGAAGATCGCAGCGTCGTGGCCAGAGTGGCTACCGAGTCGTTAGTTTTTGTAAGCTTATATATTCAGTAATCAAGAATCAGAAAAGTAGCGCTCATCGCTACACCAAAACTCCTCGCGTTCGTCGTGTTTGAGTGTTAGTTTGCTTCCGGCCGGAGCTTCCGGCCAACAACTTGCTGGAAGCCGTCGACGGCGACCTCACCACGGCGGAGGGCCGCCAGTACGACGCTGGTGAGGCTGGACGCCTACTTCTCCTTGGCTTGGCGTGCACCAACCAAAACCCTTCAGACCGGCCAGTCATGCGGGATGTGGTTCAGATCATCGGCAAGACCTTGCCACCGCGGAGGTGAACCACCCGCGTTTCTGCGGACACGAAGGAGGGCCTTCCACTATCTATCCAGCTCCGACGATGGAGGAGTTCCTTCCCTTTCTCAGCGATAAAGCAAGAGCAGCCTTTGGGACTCCTAAGATTAGCTGTAGCTTAATTGCTACAGTGCACGCATCAGTTCCCTGTAGTAAATCGGTTACTGTTTGTATAGTAAATTCATTTTTGCTATACGGCTGTCTTTTCCCGTTGAAATCATGCCCATCTTAATTAGTTATTTCTTCTCCACGTTGGACAAATTTTATTCTTGTTCCACTGCTCCAAAAGGTCACTTTATTGCCTTTTGAATTCTTCTCTCTAACCATCCATCTGTACATGCAATTCTACATTCTCTTTGCATGTGTTATTGTTACAGCATTTATATCAATGTACTACCTCTGTTTTTTAATAAATGATTCTGTTGATTTTTTTTTAACGTTTGATCATTTTTCTTAATTTAAAAAGTTTAAAGTAAATATGTAAAAATATAAGTAATGTTTAAAGTTTCTTTAACGATAAACTTAGTTACAACAAAAATAAATTATACTTACTTAAATTTTTTTAAATAAGATGAATGATTAAACGTTGTATAAAGAATCAACGGTGTCATCTATTAAATAACGGAGGAAGTAATTGTTAGTGTTACTGATTGTAATATCTTCTTTTTAAGTTTTTGTTGTAGTCGAATGTGATTAATCAAGGTATGATTTTTAGTCATTTTTACAGTCTCTTTGCATTGGAGTTATTACATCCTATATATATACATATATGTAACTTTTATTGTTATAGAGTGTAACTTTTCTTTTCAGTGTAATTTTGTTGTAATTGTCTGTAAATAATCTAGGTTTGATTTGACATTTTCTATTCAGTGTTGGCAAGTTGCTAGTATTTGACCTTTTGTTAGGGTCACATTGTTTTTAGCGTTTGACAGCCCGTGACATGCTTCGATTTGCTAATCTGTTGTTTATAAAACCGAAGTGATTTTGTGAGCAAAATTTGTCAAGTAATATATAAGGTAGTTCCAGTATATTTACCCACACATTTAAAAACGATTTTTATCGATGCCCTCTCGGACTACAGATATGGTCCATAAGGACAATCACTTGTGTAGTACGTCAAGAGGGTCTGTGTTACCGATCACATGTGAAAACATATTTTCACATACGATTGAGTTAAACTTGTCGTTTGTGAAAATAGCCTAGGAGGGCCTATGTCACCAACCATCTGTAAAAATTGTTTTTGTGCTAGTGCTATGGGCCATGGCATTATGATAAAGTGATAATGTAATTAATTAATGAAGCACGGCTCACATACAGTACAGATCATGCGTGCTTAAAACCAGTTGAATTGTTAAATGGGCTAAAACCCATATGGACAATAATTTCTAGAAAAATCTTAAAGACCCACCTCATGGGGAGTGACATAGGAAGGTTTAGTAACACCTTGCTAGTTCTACCAGAGGGAGACCTTCTTATAAGGGTGAGCTCTCTTCTAGCCATTTGAGACATGCATAGTGAAGAGAAGTGGAGGAACACGCGCGCGCTCGCTCGCCTCGCCACGCTAGGCAAGACCAGGCGGCGCGCGTACGCGACATGCACGTGAATGGTCCGGCAAAATTGGCTTCTCATGCTTGCGCAGATACAGCTTCTTTTTGCAGTTTTTATTTTGCTGCAAATTTAGAGTCCGGATAGGATACGAGCTGCTGTCTCCGCGCAACATATGCGAAAACAGTTTAGAGCTTGCCATCTCTTCTGTTCTGAGCCGTCATTCCTTGTCTACTCTGTCCCGATCTTCGGCGTGCACCGGCGGATTGGGAGAGCAGGTCTCCGGAACCCTCGCCTTCGACGTCCTGCACTAGGAGAGGGCGAATAAGGTTTTTGGGAAGCGCTATGCGCGACTGCTCGCTGCGCGCCCATCACGGCTCGTCTTCCTTCACGTTCGGGCGCTACGCGTCGTCGTCATCACCCGGTGCCACGCGTCGTTCGTGCGGTACGCACTGCGCCCGTGTTTGCTCCAGAACAGCCCCCACAACAGGACTGTAGGTACGCGTACACTATGTCTCCTGTGTTTGATCTATTCATGTTAATTGCTGTTATATATGTTTAGATCAGATTACATGATTCTGTTTACTTATGCTATTAATGTTATAATTTATTTATGGAATAAATTAAATCTACATGTGCTTATATATTCAACAATCCAAAACCTTATCATAGGCTACTGTAGTCGTTTTTACGATGGCTGGTTTTGCCGATGCACTGAGGCCGGATAAATTTATCGGCGTGCACTTTAAGAGATGGCAGATTAGAGTCAACTCTGTGGCTGGAGAGCTATGAGTGCTCGCTATAGGTGAGTGCTGGCAAACCTGAAGGAGTTCTCTCTGCTGAACAGTAGAAAGAATTTGAGGAAGCCACTACCTCTATGTGGGATATATTCTTAGCCGTTCTGGTGATCGTTTGGTCCGAGGTGTATATGCATATGATCGACGCTAAGGAGTTATGGGATGTACTGAATATCAAATTCGGTGCTACTAATGCTAGCAACGATTTGTATGCCATGGAGCAGTTACATGATTTCAGCATGGTTGACAACCGTTCTGTGGTCGAACAGGCTCATGAACTACAAACCATTGCTAAGGAACTCGAACTCTTTAAGTGTGCCCTTCTCGATAAATTTGTGGCTGCATGCATTATTGCAAAACTATCTTCTTCATGGAGGAGTTTTGGTACTGCACTCAAACACAAGAGACAGGAGTACTCCGTTAAGGGGTTAATTGCGTCTCTTGACGTTGAGGAGAAAGCTCGGGCAAAAGACGCTGCGTCAAAAGACGATGGTGGGCAGTCTAGTGCCAATGTGGTGCAAAAGACTGCTAACAAGAACAATAAAAGGAAATTTATCAAAGCCCAACAAAACACCAACTTCAAGAAAAGGAGGAAGAACAATAAGGAGGAAGATGTCAGAACTTGCTTTGTGTGTGGCTTGCCTGGTCATCTCGCCAGGAAGTGTCCACAACGTAAGGGCATGAAGGCACTGCAAGACAGATCTCTAAGTCTGTCAATGTGACTATTGGCAATACTGGAGATGGAACCAGGTATGGTAATTCACCTACTGTTCTCCCTCAGTTAATCAGTTTACATCTAATTGATGGGTTGATACGGGGGCCAATGTTCATGTTTGTGCTGACATATCTTTGTTTTCCTCTTATCAGGTCAGCCGGGATTCCTCCGTCCTAATGGGGAACGGCTGCATGCTTCTGTTCATGGTGTTGGTATGGTAGATCTGAAGTTTACTTCGGGAAAGATCGTGCGGCTGAAGAAAGTGCAACATGTCCCCACTATTGACAAGAATCTCATTAGTGGTTCCCATCTATGTAGAGACGGGTTTAAGTTGGTATTTGAGTCTAATAAAGTAGTTGTGTCTAAACATGGATATTTTATTGGTAAAGGCTATGAGTGCGGAGGCTTGTTCCGTTTTTCCCTTTCTGATTTCTGTAATAAGTCTGTGAACCATATTTGTGACAGTGTGGATAATGAGGCCAGTATCTGGCATTCACGTTTATGTCATGTTAATTTTGGTTTGATGTCTCGGCTTTTCAGTTTGAATTTAATTGCAAGTTTTTCCATTGTCAAAGGTTCTAAGTGCCATAGATTATGTGCATTAAACAACTCGCAAGCACCACAATGCTGCAGGAGAGAAATTTGGCACACTAGAACTCCTTACATTCAGATCTTTGTGAAATGAATGGGGTGTTGACGAAGGGTGGAAATACGATATTTCATGACTTTGATTGATGATGCAAACTAGATTTTGTTATGTATTTATGGAAACGAAAGATGAAAGGCCCTAGACTACTTTAAAATTTATAAGGCATGAAGTTGAAAACCAACTTGACAGAAAGATAAAAAGGAATTAGGTCAGATCATGGTGGAGAGTATTTCTTCTAATGATTTTGATTGATTGATTCTGTGAGGAACATGGCCATTATACATGACAGCGAACACCTCCCATTCTCCCTGAATCGAATGGATTGCCGAAAGGAAGAACCGTACGCTGACTTGACTTGGTGAATGCCATGTTAGACACTGTGGTGAGTATACTAAGCATGGTGGGGGAGGCTTTGTTGACCTCGAATCATGTATTGAATAGAATTCCTAACAGAAATAAGGACAAAACACCATACGAGGTATGGATTGGGAGAAAACCATCACTTTCTTACTTGCGTATATGGGGGTCTTGCGAAAGTCAATGTACCAATAACAAAAAAGCGCAAGCTAGGACCTAAGACTGTGGACTGTGTCTTTCTGGGATGTGCTCATCATAGCATTGCTTATAGATTTTTAATACTTAAATCTGAGGTACCTGACATGAACACGGGTACAATTTTAGAGTCTCGTGATGCTACGTTTTTTGAGGAAATCTTCCCAATAAAGGATACACATAGCACTTTTAGTCAATCTTCTGTTTCAATTCCTAACTTAATCACACCACCAAAACAAATTGAACATACACTTGAGCATCTCGCTGAGGAGGATGACAGTGAAGCTCCGAGAAGGAGCAAGAGACAAAGGATAGCTAAGTCCTTTGGTGACGACTTCACTGTATACCTTGTAGATGACACTCTCAAGTTAATTTCAGAAGCTTATGCATCTCCTGATACTGACTACTGGAAGGAAGCTGTTCGTAGCGAAATGGACTCCATTATCGCTAACGGGACTTGGGAGGTGACAGAGCGACCCTATGGGTGTAAACCCGTAGGTTGCAAGTGGGTGTTCAAGAAGAAGCTAAGGCCTGATGGTACTATTGAAAAGTACAAGGCTCGGCTTGTAGCCAAGGGCTATACTCAGAAAGAAGACGAAGATTTCTTTGACACTTACTCACCTATTGCTAGATTGACCACAATTCGCGTACTTCTCCCCTTGGCTGCCTCACATGGTCTTCTCGTTCATCAGATGGACGTTAAGACAACTTTTCTTAATAGAGAGCTGGATGAGGAAATTTATATGGAGCAGCCTGATGGATTTATGGTAGAAGGTCAAGAAGGCAAGGTGCTAAAGTTGTTAAAATCTTTGTATGGTCTGAAACAAGCTCCTAAACAGTGGCATGAGAAATTTGATAGAACACTAACTTCTGTGAGCTATGCAGTCAACGAGGCAGATAAGTGTGTATACTATCGCTATGGTGGGGGTGAGGGAGTTATTCTGTGCTTGTATATTGATGACATACTAATCTTTGGGACAAACCTTGAGGTGATTAATGAGATTAAATCATTCTTGTCTCAAAATTTTGATATAAAAGATTTGGGAGTAGCTGATGTTATCTTAAACATTAAGTTAATCAGAGGTGATGAGATTACACTCTTGCAATCTCATTATGTAGAAAAGGTCTTGAGCCGCTTTGGCTATATTGATAGCAAGTCTTCTCCAACTCCTTATGATCCTAGTCTTTTGCTTCACAAAAAAGAAAGAATTACTAGGAATCAGCTGGAGTACTCCTAGATAATTGGCTCACTTATGTATCTAGCCAGTGCAACTAGGCCAGACATCTCCTTTGCTGTGAGCAAATTGAACCGGTTTACCTCTAATCCAGGAGATGATCATTAGCGCGCGCTTGAGCGAGTTATACGCTATCTGAAGGGTACTATGAATCTTGGACTTCACTATACTAAGTACTGTCGGTATTTAAGGGATATAGTGATTCTAACTGGATCTCTGATGTTGATGAGATCAAAGCCACTAGTGGATATGTTTTTACACTAGGTGGTGGTGCTGTTTCATGGAGGTCGTGCAAACAGACCATTTTGACGAGATCAACCATGGATGCAGAGCTTACTGCACTAGATATTGCTACTATTGAGGCATAATGGCTGCGTGATCTATTAATGGATTTGCCTGTGGTTGAAAAACCAGTGCCGGCTATCCTTATGAACTGTGACAATCAAACTGTCATTGCTAAGGTGAATAGTTCTAAGGATAATATGAAATCGTCTAGGCATGTGAAGAGACGATTAAAATCTATCAGGAAATTGAGAAATTCCGGAATTATAAGTTTGGATTATGTCCAAACAGCTAGCAACCTGGCAGATCTCTTTACGAAGGGACTATCACGAAATGTGATAGATAATGTATTGAGGGAGATGGGTATGAGACCCATGTGAGTTACACTATGGTGGTAACTCAACCTATGTGATTGGCGATCCCGTGAATTAGGACCTGGGAAGAACAAGCCATTAGTTAACGGGAGGAGAGTACCTTTAACCGTCTCTAAGTGAAGATGCATATACTCTCATAAACTGTAAGGCAGGTTGGCTTTTGCCTTAATGTGTTTTGTTGGCTTTAAATAGCGAAGATGCTGTTCTACAGAGTATTCTTGAAAGGACATACCTATATGAGCTCGTCCATTGGTCGTGGTGTATGAAAATTTTGGGTGAATATCCTAGGAAGCTCATAAAAGACCAAGGAGTATGACTTATAAGCTCCAACCGAGGAGTAGGCTACTGACGGCCTAGTATCAGTCAAGGCTTTGAGTGAAACTTGCTTGCACAAAACTTGTAATTCAAGACGTAGTCCATTGTTCAAGTTGTGAGTAAGTGTAGCTTGGAGTTCTAGATGGATGTTCAACCTTAACCGGTTTCCATTAAAACACTGGTATATAAACAGTACTTTGGAGAAATGGCAAATCTTTTTGGGACTTTGAGATTTGGTGGGGGATTGTTGGAATTGCTACATGGGCTAAGACCCATATGACCCATATGGAGAATAATTCCTAGAAAAATCTCAAAGGCCCACCTCATGGAGAGTGACATGGGGAGTTTTAGTACCACCTTGGTAGTTCTAGGAGAGGGAGACCTCCTTATAAGGGTGAGCTCTCTCCTAGCCACTTGAGACATACATAGTGGAGAGAAGTGGAGGAACACACGCACGCGCTCGTCTCGCCACGCCACGCCAAGCCACGCGCGTGAATGGTCCGTCAAAATTGGCTTCTCATGCTAAAAACTACAAATTTAGAGTCCGGATAGGATACGCGCAGCCTATCCGGTTCGGTTACGAGATAGAAATTGTGCGGGCGTCTTGATCACGCGTCCTAATATTTCTATAAATACCGAGCTACTGTCTCCGTGCAACATATGCGAAAACAGTCTAGGGCTTGCCATCTCTTCTGTTCTGTGCCGTTGTTCGTTGTCTACTCCGTCCCAATCTTCGGCGTGCACCAGCGGATTGGGAGAGCAGGTCTCCGGAACCCTCGCCTTCGACGTCCTGCACTGGGAGAGGGTGAATAAGGTTTTTGGGAAGCGCGTCGCCTTCGACGTCCTGCACTGGGAGAGGATGAATAAGGTTTTTGGGAAGCGCTACGCGCGACTGCTCGCTGTGTATCCATCACGGCTTGTCTTCCTTCACGTTCGGGCGCTGCCCGTCGTCGTCATCACTAGGTGCCGCGCGTCGTTCGTGCGGTACACGCTGCGCCCGTGTTTGCTCCAGAACAGCCTCCACAACAGAGCTATAGGTACGAGTATACTATGTCTCCTGTGTTTGATCTATTCATGTTAATTGCTGTCATATATATATTTAGATCAGATTACATGATTCTGTTTACTTATACTATTAATGTCATGATTTATTTATGAAATAAATTAAATCTATATGTGCTTATATTTTCAACAGAACCGTGCACCTGTAGGTAGGGATCAAATCGGCTTAGATACAGATGAAAGCTATCTCTATTATATTTGTTTTTATATTTTTTTATTTAGAAATAAGCCGTACACGGTTCATTTATTTATAGTCTCAAATAACTATTCCAAAATCAAATAATCTAGGGAATCTAAAAATCTCATGAGAAACAAGCAGGGCCAACTTCTCTCTGATTTTTGGAGCAGCACCCTAAGAGTTTGTGCAGTCTAGAGAGCACAAACTGTTGTAGTAGCACAAGCAGTAGCGGATCTAGAAAAAATATTTGGAGGAGCTGGTCTCTTTCGTTTTCTCTTCAGCCCCTCCTTTCCTACCTCCATTGCCATAGATTTTTAAGGGGGGCTCTACAGACGCGGCCAGAGTAGGAGGGGCTCGAGCCCCCCTCGGTGGCAAATCCACCCCTGAGCACAAGCAATATAATAGCACCCTACGAGGTTCTTTTTTGCTTGAATCTTAAATATATTATTCTACACTTGATAACCAAAATATGGTTACCATAGTGTGTCTTTTGATTAGCATAGCGTTAGCATGGACAGGGTGCTAGTACTGGGTAGTAGAGCGATGCTTTGATTAGCAAAATATATCTTGCCTTTTGGTTACTGTAGCGTTAGCGTGGACAGTGTACTAGTATTTCATAGTGGACCGATTCATTTGGCCACTCGTTGCTTTCCTGTATACTCGCTTTAATTTGTTATATGCACGTACGGCAATCCCCTGCGTGATTGTATTGTCCTGTTCATAGGCTTGCCATCTGTTTGAGTAAATGTGCACACAGTTCCCATACAGAGAACTGCAAAAGGCATTTCTATATGGCCAGCTCAGCTCATCAACTCGGTCATTTCAGTTTCAGATACAAGTGTCCAAAGATGGAGCACAACCTGAAACTTACTTACGAATCACTTGCTAACGAGGAAGGACATATACAGGAGCGTATCCTGAACTGGCAGAACTAAACAAAGAGTATATACATACGAACTCGCAACATTTCATTTACAGATATGAGCAGGTATTTATGCTGTTACTACTACTTTCTCAACGATGGCTTACAACATGCAGGCCGAGTAGAGTAACCCAAAATGCGACACACACCTACATACTGGACTCATCTCTACACTGGTGACACGCAAACACGAGCACACACTGCATTTAATTGCACATAGCAGTTGGCAGTTTGAGTAGTAATTCAGTCGACCTCCTCCATCTTGCTCTCCTCGGCGGCGGCGTCATCGAGCGCGGGCATGTCAGCGTCGTCGTCGGCCGCGGATGCGTCGTCGTCGATGTTGAGGCCGAGCTTGAGCATGCGGTGGATCCTAGCGGCGAAGGTGTTGGGGTCGTCGAGGCTGAAGCCGGAGGTGAGCAGCGCCGTCTCGAAGAGGAGGAGGACGAGGTCCTTGACGGACTTGTCGTTGGGGTCGGCCTCGGCGCGCTTGCGGAGCTCCTCCATGATGCCGTTCTCCGGGTTGATCTCCATCGTCTTCTTGCTCGACATGTACGCGCTCATGCTGCTGTCACGCAGCGCCTGCGCCTTCATGATCCGCTCCATGTTCGCCGTCCACCCGTACTCGCCGGTCACCAGGCAGCACGGCGAGTCCACGATGCGGTCGGATACCACCACCTTCTCCACGCGGTCGCCGAGGATGTCCTTCATCACCTTGCAGAGCGGCTCGAAAGACTTCTTCTTCTCCTCTCGTCGCTTCTTCTCCTCCTCCGACTCCTCGTCCAGCTTGAGCCCCTCCTTGGTGGCGGACACCAGCTTCTTGCCGTCGTACTCCTTGAGCTGCCCTACGGCGTACTCGTCGATGGCGTCCACCATGAAGAGCACCTCGTAGCCCTTCTTCTTGAGCTTCTCCAGGAACGGCGAGTTCTCCACGGCCTTGCGGCTCTCGCCGGTGATGTAGTAGATGTCCTTCTGCCCCTCCTTCATCCGTGTGACGTAGTCCTTGAGGCTGGTGAGCTCGTCGCCAGACTTGGTGGAGTGGTAGCGGAGCAGGTCGGCGAGCTTGCCGCGGTTCTGCGAGTCCTCGTGGATGCCCAGCTTGAGGTTCTTGGAGAAGGCCTCGTAGAACTTGGTGTAGTCGTCCTTGTTCTCGGCGATCTCGAAAAAGAGCTCGATGCACTTCTTCACGAGGTTCTTGCGGATCACCTTGAGGATCTTGTTCTGCTGCAGCATCTCCCGGGAGATGTTGAGCGGGAGGTCGTCGGAGTCGACCACGCCCTTGACGAAGCTGAGCCACTCCGGGATGAGCTCCTCGCAGTTGTCCATGATGAAGACGCGCCGCACGTAGAGCTTGATGTTGTTCATCTTTTTGCGGGTGTCGAACAGGTCGAACGGCGCGCGGCGGGGCACGAAGAGGATGGCCTTGAACTCGAGCTGGCCCTCGACGGAGAAGTGCTTCACGGCGAGGTGGTCCTCCCAGTCGTTGGTGAGGCTCTTGTAGAACGAGGCGTACTCCTCGCGGGTGATCTCCTCCGGCTTCCGCAGCCAGATGGGCTTCTGCTTGTTGATCTGCACCCACTCGTGGCTCACCTCCTTCACCTTCTTCTTCTTTTTATCTTTCTTGGAGGAGTCGTCGTCGACCTCCTCGATGTCGCCTTCCTTCTCCTTGCCTTTGGACTTGTCCTCGTCTTCCTCGTCGTCGCTGATCTCCTTCTCGGTGGTCTTCTCCGTCCAGAGGTAGATGGGGTAGCTGATGAACTCGGAGTGCTTCTTGACGAGGTCCTTGAGGCGGCGCTCCTCCAGGTACTCGAGCTGGTCGTCCTTGAGGAAGAGGGTGATCTTGGTGCCGCGGCCGAGGCGCTCGCCGGTGGTGTCGAGGGAGACGGTGAAGGAGCCCCCGGCCTGCGACTCCCAGACGTACTGCTCGTCGTCGTTGTGCTTGGTGGTGACGACGACCTTCTCGGCGACGAGGTAGGAGGAGTAGAAGCCGACGCCGAACTGGCCGATCATGCTGACGTCGGCGCCGGCCTGGAGCGCCTCCATGAACTCCTTGGTGCCGGAGCGTGCGATGGTGCCCAGGTTGTTCACGAGATCTTTGATACAAAATAACAAGTTTTTGTTGGTAAATATGGTTGCTCAACGCCGGCGAAGTTTTTATGCGCAACACAGAGACGAAAACGAAAGGAAACGAAATAGAAAAACTCACCGGACTTGGTCATGCCGACGCCGCTGTCGATGATGGAGAGCGTCTTGGTGGCCTTGTCGGGGACGAGGCGGATGAAGAGCTCCGGCTGCGCATCGAGCTTGCTCTTGTCGGTGAGGCTCTCGAAGCGGATCTTGTCAAGCGCCTGCATCGAAGCAGCAAGGGAGGAAGTCAAGAAACCAGAGTCCAAATCCAAAGCAGAGGAGGAAATCAAAGAAAACAGAGTAGAAGCAGAGGAAAACAGAGGAGGTGCGTGCGTACATCAGACGCGTTGGAGATGAGCTCGCGCAGAAAGATCTCCTTGTTGGAGTAGAAGGTGTTGATGATGAGGGAGAGCAGCTGGTTGATCTCCGCCTGGAAGGCGAAGGTCTCCGTCTCCGCCCCGCTCATCTGCACGTCCGCAGCCGCCATTTGCTTCGAAATCTTGCTCTCAACCTCAACAATTTGTCGGACGAATGCAAGGATTGATCGATGCGATTGGATTCGATGGACAAGTAGGACGGACAGACAGGTGGGTTTTATATATATACCACTCCTCGTCCTCGAACCACCTGCGTGTGGAGGAGGAAGACGATGGATCGCAGGTGTTCCAGAGGCTTCGCTGGCCTTCTCAACATCTCGCTTCTGCGCTCATGCGGCTTCCAGATCCTTCCACTTTTTACGGAGGAATTTGCTCGCTTGGCCGTTGGTTCGAGCACCGCCATTAGCAGCAGCAACTTGAGTATCCGGAAGCTTCGCCAATTATCTGGGTGAGCTGCTTGGGCTTCTGCTGGGCCATTAGGCCTTTCTGATTCTCCAAGAGTCACTACGGCCCATATCTGACATTAATTAATCTTCATCAAGTTTATATAATAGACATTTTATTAAGAAAATGGAAGCATTAATTAATTTAAGTTTAACTCATAAAGGCCTACTATATACATAGTGATGAAATTGTCAACATTTACATCTCTTACAAATGCTATTTTACGACCGGAGCAACGTAAAAGCTCTCAGGAACGGCGGATAGTAAAAACATAACAAAATATGAAAGGTGTGTTGGATGAAAGAAACTCGTACATCATATGCCATTGGTAACAACACATGGGCAACACTAATGTGTATATATATGTTTGGACTGTGACCTAATCAAACTTTCATGTTTTTATTTTTTTTAAATAATAGATTAAAAATCCGGTCTCTACATCCAAAAAGATAAAATTACAGAATCTGAGCACTTAGGCATACATTTACATAAAGTTTAACACACCGTTCAGCGACAAGAAGTGCTTAGAGAACAAAAACAACCACACACACATCTCGATAGGAAACACAAGAGCTAATCTTCCAATCTCAATCTCAAACTCAAACTTTCATATGTGAGCTGTGGTTTTACAAGTGCAGGGTTAAGGAGGTACTAAATTTTCGTATAGTTCTAATGTTTAGAATACGTTTCGTTTGTTTCTTGCTACTACAATTTGGTAAAACTAAAATTTAAAAATTGGTTGTTTTCTTGCATCTTGAAGAGGCATATACCTCCTCACTGCTATTTGAGAGAGAGCAAATTTAAATGGGTTGAGTTGACTAAAAAACAAGTTTGTGATTGACAATGGCATGACATTTCTAGTCCTTGCAATGTATAGAAGGTATATATACCCTATAGTATTAATCAGGAGCTATACTACCTCTACAGTACACAACCAACGGTATCTCTCAAAAACCAAAGAAAAAGTCAAGAAGATATACAAAGATAAGTTTTCGGTCCTATTCCAACCATTAGTTTTGGTGCCTCTCTTCACGAAAAGCCTCCAGTACTACGAGAAGGTATTACCTATCAAGGATTAAAGAAAACCTCTAAAGATTAAGAATTTTTTTATTTTTATATTTATTTAATAAAATATTTACAAAACTACATTTTTATTTCAAAAATTTATAAAAATATACTCCCACCGCTCTCTGGGAGGGTGATTTTATAAAAATCGCCCTTCCAGAGGGCGATTTTATAACGTGGCTGACAGCTATTGGCCAGATGGCCTACGGCCATCAACCATTTTGCAGGCGGGCCTCCCAAAAACCGTCCTCTGAGAGGGCAGTAAGGGCCCGTGCCCTCGCCCACGCCCGCACCCCACGCCGCCCGCGCTTGTGCCCTCGCCCGCGCCCACGCCCCTCGCCCGTGCCCTTGCCCACGCCGCGCCTCGCCCGCCACCCGCTGCCTGCCGCTGCGAAGAGGGAGGAGGCGATGGGGAACCGGAGCCGCCCGCCACCTGCCGGGAGGAGGTGATGGGGAACCAGCCCCCTTGCCGCCCTCCCAGAGGGCAGTTTTTGGGTGGCCAGGGGGCCGCCTGCAAAATGGCTGACGGCCGTGGGCCGTCCGGCCAACGGCCGTCAGCCATATCATCAAATCGCCCTCTGGAAGGGCGATTTCATAAAAATCGTCCTCCTAGAGAGCGGTGGGAGTATATTTTTGTAAATTTTTAAAATAAAAATATAGTTTTATAAATATTTTATTAAATAAATATAAAAATAAAAAAAACTCGTGAGATGGCATAAAATGGCCTAGTGCACACCCATGTACTGGTCTTGGGCTCTTGGCCTGGTTAGATAATAATAACTCCTTAGGGAGTGGCCGATTTAATTTTGTGGGCCGGCTTAGGACACGATTGTCCAATTATAAGCAACGACACACAAGGCATAAAGGGTCGGTTTGTTTTGGGACTAAAATTAGCTTTACTAATATTTATTTAGAAATTTCAATAGTATTAGTGTTTATTTAGATTGAAGCTAAATTTTAGGTAATCATAGAAAAGATAGACCACTTTAATAGTTAACTTACCCTATTTTGGTTTCAATCCAAACACAACTTTGTCTATGCCAAAAGTTGCCAAAATATGTCTGGCATCAAACAAAGGCCCCATACTTTTCAGCTACTTCACTGATTATTACAACGAATTATTTGCTTCATACCTCTAAAAATATGTCATCTCAAAAAACTTTCATCTACTACATTACTTAAACCACTTGTTCTAAACTATACTTTCTCCGATCTTAAATATAAATCGTTTTAGCCTTCTCAACTCTAGACAACTTTTAAATTATTCTTTCTTGTTTATCCTTGTAAAATAAATTATCTCTCTTACAAATAAAATTATTCATCTTAAGTCTTTTGATTGATTTCTTAATTCATGTGTCCATGTCTGAAACTACCTGTTTAGGATCAGAGGGAGTATTTGTTAAGTTTGCTTCTAAAAATTATTTAATTTATTTCTATAATCAAGTAGATAATCCACGACAATAATCCGGTAAATAATCTGTTTCAAGACAATAATCTATGAAGATATTTTTGTTTTCATCGATCTAGGACAAGTAATTTTGCAAAATGTGTTCTAATTCAGTTTCAAATTTAAATTTTGCAAGGTGGCCTAAGGGTAATATCGTCTTTTCCAAAGTTTTGTTTTTCTGTTGGAAGACGATATTAAAATAACGGTCAGATTGTTTTTTAGCAAATAACAAAATACATCATCCTATTGAAAAAAGCCACAAAATTAGAGTGTCTTGGAATAAATTTTGCCATTATTAATAGACAACATGCTTACCTTGTGTTTTCTTTCTTGCTTAGTTTTTTTATACCTTTGTATAGTTAAGAGTCCACTAGCTCTAAAACTGAACATGCAAGCATGGCATATCATTGCTCACTAGTAATTATTATATTATAAAGATCATACAAACATGTCACATCATATATAATTTATTAGACTCTAAAGCTTAACATGCAAACATATCAAATCATCACCTTCTACATCGTTTTCACAATATTTTAATATATATTTATTTATCATTTTAACAATATTTAACGTATATTCATCTATATATTCCGTAGCAAGACATAGGGCATCATGTATTTTTATATGAGGTTTGTCTCACGCTAATTTTCTCATTTAGTTAACAAGAACTTTTGTTGTGTGCATAATAGATGCAGAGGTTAAGAATGTAATTTACGTTCCTTATCTAAATATTGTTATGCACGTATGTGTTAATTAGCGTTGATTGAAAGAAAAAAAAAGAGGCTATTGCCAATTTAATCCAGAGGATTTAGATGATCTTTGTTGACAATCACACTCTTTGCAAGCAGCAGACCCCTTAATTATTTATCACCGAATGTTAGCTGGCTGTGAAATGCGCGCGGTGATCGGGACAAAGGTTAATATTATCACCAAGTAGTTTGATTGAGAGTGTCGGCCAAACAGGACTGGGCCCCACATATCCCAGGGATGTGTGGATCTTCGGCCACGTCAGCTCTTCCGGGGCCCACATTCTGCACAAGTGATGACCGGCTACGGCCGTCTTCCCGCTAAGTGCCTGGGGCCCGAGCATTGCCGGGCCCGAGTGCACTTTCCCTGGGCGCGTCGCGATGACCGCTCACATCCACCTCGGGCCTATGGCCCGGGGACATTCCCGGGCCCGGGTCTCGCCCCCCGGTCCCGGGACCCACAGGCTCGGTCCCGGGGCGTGTTCCTGGGGCATTACTAGGACATCTGCAGGACTGGGTCTCGCCCCCTAGTCCTAGGACCCACTGGCTCGGTCCCGGGTCGTGTTCCCGGGGCACATTACTAGAGCATTCCCGGGCTCAAGGCGCGCTTCCCTAGCCCGGGACTCACAGCCTCGGTCCCCGAGGAACTCGGCGCCTTGTGCGCGCGGAGGGCTCAATGAGCTCTCTGCCCCGGGCACGAACCTGACTCGAGCGGATCAATTCTCCAACTACCTGCATTAATGACGAGACGACGGGGCGTGTCGCGCCTGTCGCCTGCTCGGACATCCGCTGGCCCGGGTCTCGCCCCTGGTCCCGGGACCCACTGGTTCGGTCCTGGGTCGCGTTCCCGGAGCACATTACTAGGGCATTCTCGGGCCCGGGGCGCACTTCCCGAGCCCGGGACTCACAGCCTCGGTCCCCGAGGAACTCGGCGCCTTGTGCGCGCGGAGGGCTCGATGATCTCTCTGCCCCGGGCACGAGCCTGACTCGAGCGGATCAACTCTCCAACTACCTGCATTAATGACGAGGCGACGGGACGTGTCGCGCCTGTCACCCGCTCGGACACGCATGGACTCTCATGATGGCCCCCCGTGGGCTCGCTCCCTGTGCAGTCAGAGGATATTTGACTAAGAGGGCTTCAGTTTTCCACGCTCTGTCAGCGATGGCGTGCGCTGTCACATCTTCATAACCTAGCCACCGACAGCAGCCGAGCAACATGACGACAAGACGTCCAAAACTAACTCCGGCGCGGCTCAGCAGGCGGCCGCGTGCGACAAGACATATCGTATCTAGAAAAGCATGTGTGGGACTATGGACTCCCCTTGAACTATGAAAGGAGGATCCATGCCAGCAGAAAAGGGGAGCTTCTGGAGAAGTTTGAGGGGAGCTTCTGGAGAAGTTTGAGTGGAGCTTCTAGAGAGGAGTTCTCAGGTTAGGATTAGCTCCTGAGCACCCCTAAACAAGATCTTGTAAGAACAAACCGTATTCATCTCCCACATAGTAGATACACACAAGAGTAGGGTATTACGCCTTCGTACGGCCCAAACCTGTCTACTTCTTTTGTCTCCCTAGCGTGCCATCGACCAGACGCCGCAGCCGTCCTGTGAACCACATCCCTTGCCGAACCTCAAAGGGGGTCCTCAGACTCCCCGCGGTTGGAGTTCCCTCCTCCGACAGAGAGGATAATGGATAGCAGGAAATAATTTATACAGTGTAATCAATTACCTGAAAGAGCAAGATTGCGAGCATGTACAGTACTCCATTCATCATTAAAATATAGCTAAGAGCTTTTTAGAGGAATTAAGGATTAGATACAAGGTTAAAAATATCTCTTATTATAGTAGGTAAGTGTAGGACCTATTTTAATTAGGGTTACGTGAATCACTATGGATTGAATGAGAAGTTTTATGCCAAAATTCACTTTTTACATTTCCTATCTAGCTATATTTCGGATAAGTTTAAACTCTATGGAAGGAGAAATTTTTTTTTTTTGCTTTATTGCATTTTTGCATTTTAGGTGCGTGCATTAGGAAAAAAAACTACTATCCCTCAAAACAAAATTTTAATTGAATTTTGCTAATTCAAACAACGGTTCCATGAACCTAGATCACGTGTATCGCGCGGGGAATCGCTTATTCTGGAACAAGCTGCGAGACTTGAAGGCGTGTCGGTCTGTCGTTTTCCAATTAGTGGCAGTGGTGAACTCCACTTGGACTCTTTTCTTTTGAGCGTGCCCTACTATTGATGACGATGATTCGCATAGGTAAGGCTTTGCACCTTGTAATATAACTAGAAAATAGACCCGCCAATTATCACACCAGTTAACATATAGCCTATTATCAGTGAAGTGAGAACCAGGGTCCCCAACACTGATGACTTGGGGCAGCCTGGCGTCATGTCATCATCCAGCTAGAGGGCACCTGAGACTCGCATCCCCGGAGTCCACAGCTGTATCTGTGTTATATGTACCAATCCAAGGATACACAAGCTGGTATACACAGAATATTGGTGATTTATCTCAGAGTATATTATTACATCACTGGGATAATTCTTATAGAAGTTTTCATCATGGACAGACCTCAGATGGACAACGGCATAACATAAAAGAACAGCAAGAAATGACAACGACAGAGCGAAATCAAAAAGGAGCAAACGAATATGTGACTAAGCACTAACCTATACCACTAAGATGCTAACGAAGCCACAAGCACAGCTGGGGAACACCTTCTGGGACATAGGTAGCTCTGAAGGCTTCCGCAAACTTAGTCCAAGCAATGTTGGCGGCATCCTGATGGGCTGCACAGTAGTTCTTTCACCAGTTGGCAGCTGGACCACTAAGCTGGTGTGCAGCGAACAAAGTCTTCTCAAAGGGAGTGCATTGCACTAGGTTCAACTTCCTTTCCACATCTCTCAGCCAATCATTAGCCTCAACAGGCTCGGTGGTTTGAGAGAACTCTGCCGGACTAGATCTCAGGAAGTCTGCAAGCTTGTGTAACGCCCCGGTTTTCGGGCCGTTAAAAACTATTTTAGTAAAAACCCTAATTTCAAAAATTTTGGCTTTTGTGTGTGCTTAAGGATTAAGTGCCGTAGATCTTAGTCTAAATCTCCTTGAAACCCTAAAAAACTCGATCCCTAACTCTCTCCTAAATCCCGAGACTCGAATTTTGCAATTCGACTGTCTCTTTCAAAAATTTCCTCGAAAAAAATTCAAATTCAAAGTTCCCTTCGAATCCCTTCTGAAGCCTTTGATTAAAATACTATTAATTCACTCCTCCCAAAAATTCTCCATCGAATACTCGGGATCGAATTTTGCAATTTGAAGCCATCCAATAAAAACCCCTTCTAAAATTGCTTTCCATTAAAATCTCTTTATTTTGCTCTTCCCGAAAGCTCAAATTCCATTAAGAACATCCTTCCAAAAATTGCCAAATTTATAAATTTCTAAAATCCTCAAATCCCAAGAATTAATTTCAAATTCAAAAATTCCCTCAGGGTCCTAAAATTCTAATCCACTGCAAACATTTCCAAAACTCCTTGAAAATCAAGTCCCAAAATTAAATCGAAATTCCAATCCAAATCCCCTCCTTAGTCCCCTCTTTTTCCTTTTTCCAAATAACCTCCAAAATCAAAACCTCCCAAAAATATAAATATATACACATATATTCAACACCTAGACAAAGGGGTACTCCCATACAAAATCTCAGGAATTTTGTGGTTTGAAATATAAAATTTTGGATTAAATACCTATTAGAAATCATCAAAAACCCTCCAAAATAAATCCCTGGAAAAATACTAAGCACTACTATTCCTATCGGGCCGTCCCCTTTCTTTTCTCGGCCCAAACCGAACCGGCCCACGCGCCTCGGCCGCTGACAACTAGGCCCCAACGGCCAGTCCCTCTCCAGTGGCGCCGCGGGCGCCGACACACGCACGCACCCACGCTCGCTACCTCAGCTCCTCCCGAGCCCCACTCGTTAGCTCTCCTCCCGGAAACTGTCTCCCCGATGCGTGGACCCCGTGCGTCAGACCCATCCCCTACCTCGTGCCCCCCTCTCTCTTCTCTCTCTCGCCCGACCCCTGTTCGGTAGAATGGCCACGAGGGGCATGTGTCGCTACCGAGCAAAATATCTCCCTTCCAGTACGCCTCCAAGGTCAACCTCGCCTCACCGTCCCATCGCATCAACCTGCCGTGCCCATTCCCCTCCGTTCCCTCTTTCTCCCCTCGGCACCAGTGATGACGTCGGCCACAGCGCGCGACATGGCCCCAAGCTCCCGTTGCGTCGCGCCTTCTCTGCCATAGCCATGCCTTGTTGCCGCACCGACCTTCTTCCTCGTCGTGATGCGCCTCCTTCCGCCTATAAACCCGTCGCCCCGATGTGCCCTTGCTCCAAGTTGAGCCCGAGCCTCCCTCTCTACCGAACCATGTTTTTCCTAAGCCCAGCTCGAGCTCTATGAACTGGCACCGCCGTGCGACGTCGCCGTACTGACGCGCGAGCTCCCGCGCCGCCGCCGCTCGAGACTGTACCCGATTCGTGCCACCGAGCTCCAAATCGAGCTCGAGCTCGAACCAGGCACCATAGCTGCCGCCGCCGTCCATTTGCCTCTTCCCCGGTGAGCTCCTATTCCCTCCTCCCTTCTCCATTCATTTCCCCCCAAAGAATCAAGGTCCCTTCCAAACCCTGCCGCCGGCGACCTCGTTCCCCGCCGCCACGCGACGCCATCATCTCCCTTCCGACCTTGGGACCTCGCCGCCAACACGCCCTTCCCTGCCAATCCAAACCGGTCAACACCTTCCCCCTCTCCTCTGCTCTCCGCCATTGCCGGCTCGCCACCGATGACCGAAGCCGCTCGGTTGCCACGGGCCATCGATCCTTCTCGCTGGCCTCCCCTCTCTGTCTGTGGAGCCCCCCCTCTCTCTCAGTCACCGACCCGTGGGCCTGCTTGGTTAAATATATGACATGTGGGCCCCGAATAATAAACCAAAGATTTAAATCAATAAGCCACTTACAGGCGGACCCCACCTTAAGCCCTTCCCTGTCCCAATGACATGTGGACCCTGTCTGATAAGTGCACAGTGATATTATATTATTACTCCCTCCTTATCACATTGACAAGTGGGCCCTATTATTTAAAAATTCTTAGACCAGTGCCCTGATGACATGTAGGGCCATCCTGTCATTCTCTCTCCCTATCTCACTACAGGTGGGACCCCTCCCATTAGCCCTCCTGTATGCATGACATGTGGGACCACTATGTCAGTCCCTTGCCCTTCCACTGCCATGTGGGCCCTCCCTGTTATTTAGCTCCCTCTCTCTCTTCCCAATGCCATGTGGGCGACTGACTCCTCTCTCTCTATGCCCATGACAAGAAGGCCAGCCCTCAATTTCTCTCTCCCAGTCACTGACCAAGAACCCCACCTGTCAGCCACCAATTTTTCAATATAATTTTTATTCCAAATATTCAAATTAAATCATTTACTTTTTCCAGAAAAATTCCTAAAATTTCAAAAATCCATATCTTTTAATCTGTAGCTCCGATTGACCCCGTTCAAGTCTCTAAATTTTTCTAAAAATGAGATCTACATAATGACACTATTAGTTATTAATAATAATATTTTATTTCTAGGGATTTTGTGTGTTTTTCTCTTATTTCGCGCGTAGTCGACGCTTTGGAAATTCATCGGACGTCTGATTCTCGCGAAGTTTGAAGACGAAGTCCGAGGCAAGTCACTCCTTGACCATATTGCTCCAAATATTAAAATGTTTTGTTTGCAAAATTGCATGGTTAGTGTGCACCTTAAGTTGATCGGCCTCGGTTTGCGTGTCAAACCGACGGACCTCCCCAGTAGTTGCATAAATTCGGTAGGACGTTGATACCCTATTCCTTATCACCCCATCTCGTGGTACCTCAGTAACTATGCTCTCTTAGCATCGATTCCGATGGTTCTACCCACATCACTATTGTTGTTGATTGGGAAAAATTAGGGTTTCCAAAGGTTTAAAAACCCGACATGCGATGTCGACGGAATTACGAAACAAAATTGATTGCGAAAATCCACAGTGCAAAGTGATCGCCTGTGTGGTGGCACTTTGTACTCGCATATAAGGACCGTTTCCTTGGAAAATTTCATCCGAGCATCTCACAGTGCGACCACACGGGTGGAATGGGACACCCCTGGCCGAGTAACTAGTGTTCCCAGGATCGTTCGGTTGCTAATAAATGTGGGAGCGGCTAGATGCCAAGAAGGCGATATACCCCCATCCCTGAGTACAGGAAATAAGTTCCTGGTACTTGGTTTGAGAACCTATTTATAGGGCAACGTGCTATCCCGGGTAGGCTTTGGAAAGGCCTTGTTGTGAACCTTTCCCCGCTGACGAGTGCAGGAAGTAAGCTCGCGTCGTGTGGAAAAAGCGTGCACCCTTTGCAAAGGTCTACAAACTGTTCGAACAATCATGTCCATGGTTACAGGCAAATGTGAGGTGATTCCTCTAGTGTAGTTTTATTTGCCAGTGCTATGCGAAAATGATTTATGGTATGGGAATCGTTACCAGAATCGACCTCAGTAGCCGATGGATGACCTGAGTGGTCTGAAATGGGACTGTGACCGGGGATATCGAATGGCATCATAGTTTAGGCTTCCCGAGTAGAAGCGGTGTATGTTTTGAGTTGAGATTAAGGATGGCTCGAGGATGCCACTGAGATGAATTATGAGATGAGATGATGTCCTGGATAGGACAAAAGTGAAAGGAAGATAATAGGGGAAAATGAGATTACGTCCTAGAGTGGATGAAAGTGAAAATAAAGTAATAAATGAGGATATAGTGGAAAGCTGCTTGAGGGTAGACCCACTGAACCGCTGTCGTGATCCGACAGGCGGTATACGAATACCTAAAATCAATTAAAAATCTGGTTTGTCCGCTTGAGTTGTTGAAAAGCAATTCGCGGACAGAATCGAGGTGAGAACCTCATTCCAGCTACATTGATACAACTCACACTTAGGTTTTCGAAAATGTTTTCAAATGAAAAGATGTGCGAAATAAACCCCAACCTATCTTTGATAGCCTGCATAACTCATATTTTCCGTGACTTGCTGAGTACGTAAGTACTCAATCCATTTCTTTTCTCCCCTCATTTAGGAAGAGTGAAGTGGAAATGAAGATTAGGGTTTCTTTCCTAATTCCAAGCCGTTGCTTGTAGATTAGGTTCTCGCTGCGTTGTCGTTCCGCTGCTGTTCTGTTTGTAGGTTGCTGCTCAGGGCTTGCCCAAAGTCGCAACTTATAAAGGTATAGTATATATATATTTATTTATTTAGCTAATTGCTGTGGTACATCTCCGTTGACCGCGGGTAACAGTATGGTTTCCTGGGACCGGTACCGGTATCGCGGTTCCGTGGGAGTTGGTTCACGCCAATCTCTTGTGGCACTTCCTCTCTGGTATCACTGTAGGTGGTACCAGGGGCGGGGGCGTTACAGCTTAGAGTGGCCATTGGCGTGTGCTGGTGGAGCTTGGTGGAAATGAGGCTATAAAGCAGCCAGGTTATGAGCAATGCCTTGCAATATCTGTGTCTGGATGGCCATGAGTTGCTGTGGATCTACTGGCAGCTAAGGGGGTGGAGGTAAACCTCCTTGGTTAGCGGCTGCAGCAGTAGTGGTACCAGGGGCGGCAGCCTGACCATTGACGGACATTTGATCATTGGTTTACTCTACTTCCTGATCATTTGCTGCTTGAGGCATGCTGTTGGCGGCTTGGGCTTGATCCTCATAACCTAGTTGAGCTGGAGCACGAACATTGTGACGTGGACGTCCTGCCATCTGATAACAGAAAGGACAACCCAAGAGGAAAAAGCTCAGAAAAAAATTTCGCAATTAACTAGATAAAATAGTCAAGAAGAGCAGCTAGAACACCAGGCTTACAAAAGCTTGACTACACCTACAAAACAAAGGTACAAGTAACCAGTACATAACTTGCTCACACACTACTTGCCACTACTAGTGAGCTGGCAACGATACCATAGGTCTACTTGCCTGCTACTGTAGGGTGCCGTCGGAAGTTAGGAACTCGACGAGGTCTCACAAGGAGGAGGAAACTCGGCTGGGGGTATGCTGTGGGTCCACAGGCGCGTCTGGAGGAGGAGGAGCCAAGACAGCAGGCGGAGCAGGTGTAGGAACCGCTGGTGGAGCAAGAACAGGAGCTACTGGCTTCATCGCGAAGGAGTGGTACTGGCGGGCGGTCAGGAAACTGGTGCGTGGAGTCTCGTGGAGAGTGAAGTGTCGGCGAGGGGGCGATGGTGGGGGTGTGGCGCTAGATCCCTGGGAGCTGGTGTTGGAGTTATGCGCAGGATCCATCTACAAATTTGTACAGAAAAGAATTTAGGAATATGTTTTCAACATTTACAAAGGAAAGAAAAAGAAGTTAAATAGTTACTAACTTTTGCAAATAGGATTTTACAAAATAAGATCCTTAGGGGCATCTACATGCATAGGGTTTCATTCCTAGGGCTATATCTATGCTCTGATACCACCTTCTGTGGCGCCCCGAGACTCGCATCCTCGGAGGCCACAGTTGTACCTGTGTTACATGTGCCAGTCCCAGGATACACAAGCTGGTGCACTCAGAATATCGGTGATCCATCTTAGAGTACATTATTACATCACTGGGATAATTCTTACAGAAGTTGCCATCATGGACAAACCCCAGATGGACAACGGCATAACACAAAAGAATAGGAAGAAATGACAACGACAGAGCAGAAGCAAAAAGGAGGAAACGAATATGCGACTAAGCACAAACCTAAACCACTAAGATGCTAACGAAGCCACAGGCACGGCTAGGGGGACTAGGCCTAAAACCCTAAAAGTCCTCGAAGTCTACTTGATCTTGGAGATACTCCTCAATGGTTGGATCGGCTTCTTCCTCTTCAAAACCTGGTATAATATACATATATAGGAAGCAAGGGTGAGTACTTTCGTACTCAGCAAGCCAGGGGGGAGATGACATGCTTGGTTAGTCATGGGGGCTAGGGTTTCATTTGTGAAGAACAGCTTTTTATATAAATGTTTATTTGCCAAAACGCTAGTGTGTCAAGTTCTAGTTGCCCAGAAAGAGGCTCGCGTCTCGATCCATCCCGCAAGTTGCTCTGCAACAACCTGCTTAAATAGTGAGTAAATAAATAATTTCTTATTACATTTTCCCCTCTTTTCCTCTTTCATTTTCCTAGTGGCTTCAACCATCCATTCACTCTAAGATCCGGCTCCAACCAGTACTTAGCCCTCTTTGATGATTCCGGCTACAACCAGTTATTAGTTTATTTTCATTTTCCGGCTACTACCGGTTAATCTGCTCTTTTTCAACTTCTGGCTTCAACCAGGAAGCTTTTCTCCAGTTAGTATCCATACACTTTGCCTACCTCTATGGTGCCTCAACACCTCGGGTCACACAGTCCCATTTCTGGCCACACAGGCCCTCCGTTTACCACATAGGCTAACTCTGGTCACGACTCCCATCCCACAAATCAATTTCACAAAACTCTGACAAACAAAACTACAATATGGGAATCACCTTACATTCGCCCTTCAACATAGGCACGGCTGTTCGAACAGTTCAGCTAAATTCTACAGAGGTTGCACGCTTTACCCACACGACACGAACTCACTCCTACTATCCGTCGGTAAAGGAGGTTCATGACAAAGCCTTTCCAAAGCTAGCCTAGGGTTGTCTAATGCCTGTAGAAGGATCTACACAGGACCAATGCTTAAGGTAGGCTACAACCGCCGTCAACACAGGAGCTCACGAGCCTCGACTCCGATGAGTCCACTCCCATTGGCACCAAACTTCCCTAGACCTACTATTTACTTAGCCAAAGGCATCCCAGTTTACCCATATGGTTGCACTGTAGGATACTCGAATGTAATTCCCAAAGGAAACAATCCTTAATGATGATACATAGCTAGGCCACACAGGCACTGCCTCTGCACATCAGAGTTTTGCAATCTACCTTTATTTTGCAAACATACCAACACTCCATGTATTGGGTTTTCAAGCAGTTGAGTATAATCCATGAGTTTTCCCACACGACAGTACAAACACGGCGGGGCTAAGCCAATCTACTGCGGCGATCGTACCCATAGGATATGATGCCGACGTGCCATTTGTGGAGCTATCAATGGTGACATAATTCAATATCTTACCGAGAAATAAGTGCGACTACTGGGTAGGTCCGTCGGTTGCGCTCACAATCTAAGGCTAAGTAGTTTAAAGTGTACACTAAGCATGCATATTTGCAATCAACATTATTTTGCACATATAGGAGGCAATATGGTCAAAGTTGGCTTGCCTTGGTCCTGCAGAGGTTTTTCCTCGTCAAAAACAGCTTCTGGATCGTCCACGGGTTCAAGGTCTATGCACGCAAAAGAGTAAATCACTACAAAAGCTAATAAAATGAACATCACAGAAGGAACTAGTAGTGTCGTAGTGTAAATCTTATTTTTAGAAAAATTTTGCAAGTTGAACGGAGTCAAACGGAGCTACGGTTTGTGAGACATGATTTTTTGAAATTTTATTAATTTTTGGAGTATTGGAAATGATTTAATAATCTCTGGAAAGGAATATTCCTCAGGCTGACATGTGGGGCCCTCTGTCAGTGAGACAGAGATGCCACCGAGTCTGTGGCCCATGGTAGACCGGTTCTACCGAGGAACCCAAGCGGCGGTGTAGTGGATTTGGTCCAATAGGCCATGAGCTGACGCGTAGGGCCCAGGGGCCAGTGACGTGGCGCACGTGAATCAGGTGCATGCACGCAGGGGAGGCGGCTGTTGGCAGGCCGGGTGCACTGCGGTAGACCGGCGCGTGGACCGAGCAATGGGGCCTACCTGTCAGTGACTCTGGGTGGTGGACCGTGCTCGCAGTCATCCAAACCCGAGCAGGTCCCACCTGTAAGGGACATAGAGATAAAAAGGTGTTTCAAGAACAGATAAGCAAAAGCGGGGCCTAAACATCAGTTAGACAAAAGAGAGAGATTAGCGAGAGGATTACTGTGCGAGAGGGATTAAGGTGATGTGGGGACCACTTGTCAGTGGCCCCTCACCCTTTCTTTTCTCCCCTTCTCTTCTCTCTCTCTCACTTCCCCTTTTCTTCTCATCTCTTTGTTCCTCTTCCTTTCTCGCGTTCCACTGGGGGAGCACGTGAGCGGTGCGGCCAGGCGGTGCGGCGATGGAGCGCCAGTGAATCGCGGCCTCGACGTGGAGGTGCGGGGCTACGGGTGGCTGGGACGGCGGCGGAACGGAGGGGAGCCTGGTGGTGCTGAGATGGAGCCATGGGCCCTGGGTACCTCATGACAAGCATATGGGCCACTCGGATAGAGGATGGGCCTAGCCTTGTAATTAGAGATATAGCTAGATTCGGCAGACTTCGCCTTGTATAGAAAGGAATATACAGTCCTGGTCGGGTACGTTATATCTCTAAGGGGAGATCTCCTAGTCGTAATCCGATGGGGACTCCTACCTTGTAACCTTGTCCCCCAGTATATAAGGGGAGGCAGGGCACCCCATGAGGGCAGAAGAGCTCATAGAAGCACACGGCCATACGGTTCATCAGAACCACCATCGTATATCCTCAAAGGAATACATACAAACTGGACGTAGGGTATTACCTCACATCGAGGGCCTGAACCAGTATAAAATTTCCTTGTGTTCCTTTGCAATCCACCGAGTTTCCATCCGCCGAGTAGCCCCATATATTTATTGCCGGTGTAAAACATCGACAGTTGGCGCGCCAGGTAGGGGCTTCGGCGCGATCTACATCTACAAGCTCGATGGATCCAGCAACCGAAGTCGACGGCGGCAAACTCCCGCCCGGAGATACAATCGCATTCAGAAGCCTTGACTTCGTCGCCGACCAGATCGGCAATCTCACCCCGGCCGACACGGACCCGATCCAACCGGCCGAGGAACCAGCTGACTCCGCGCCAGTCGGCCCACACGACGCTGCGGCAATCTTCGACGACATGTTGCGGCGATCTCCAATACGCCCGAGTCCAGGGACAACTCTTCCTTTCAGTGTTCGACTCGGACTCGGTTCTGAGCCAGCCGAGATCGGGCCGAGAAGGGAAGAGATCGTCAACTTCCCGTTCGGACTCGGCGACGCCGCGGCTATCTACAATCTACATCCGACGCGGCAAACCCGATCCCCTGGAGTTCGACTCGGATACGGCTCCGAGCCGCTTGAGATCGGATCTAGGGAGGTCGGAGTTACAATCACCCCCATCAACTATTCCGACTACGACTCTCAGTCGGACTACGACTCCCAGTCGGATTCCGACTCCAAGTCGGATACCAGCTCGGCAAGCTTCACTCCGCCAAGAGAAATCTTCATGGCATCCAAAGGCTCTATTCCTACTCAGGAATCACGCCGACTACACGAAAAACAAGAGGAGGAGGCCTGCCGTCTGCGAGAACAACAGGAGGAAGAAACAAGACGCCTGCACGCCCACGACGACGGCCTACGCAGGGCTGGGCGAACCGCTCAGCAACAAACCCTCCAAACAAAAGTCGGCGACCACAACGTCTTCGTCACGCCACAGCAGAACGTCGTGGCAGCCGTAACCCTACTGGACACGGTCCAGGTCGGGCCTGATCACCAGGCCACCCCGACGATCGCAAGGATAAAAGCCATGCTTACCGCTGCCGCATGTCAGCAGCACCAACAGTCGGGCAACACACTCGTACTGACCAGACAATCAACTTCCCCAGCGGCAGTCTCATCCACCTCAAAGCGACGTCGAGCGGCCGGCTCTAGTCGGCAGCACGCGGAGTCAAGCCAGACGCCACTCGGCAACCACAACAACCGGCAACGTCGAAGCGACCGTCGGGACAGCCAGGACCTCCGAGACCGACTGCGGCGCGACCTTCAGCAAGACATTAATGCTCGGCGCCGCAAACGAGAAGAAGACGAGCAACGCCAACTGGAAGACGAGAACGAGCAATTCGGCCTCCACTACGAGCGGTTTCGCCGCCGTAGTCGACGTCGGAGTCCTCATGAAGACGACGGAGTACCGGCCTTCACTCAGGAGCTACAACAAGTCGACTGGCCGTCAAGTTTCAAGCCTACAGGCATCAACAAATACGATGGCAAGACTAATCCCGAGTCCTGGCTCACGGTCTACACTCTGGCGATTCGAGCAGCTGGGGGAAATCAGAAAGTCATGGCTAACTACCTCCCAGTCGCTTTAGCCGACTCAGCGAGGACATGGCTAGTAGGACTTCCCAAGCAATCAATCGACTCCTGGGGAGAACTCCGGAAACGTTTCATCGCCAACTTCCAGGGAACATACGAGAGGCCATCTTCCGAGTACGACTTATATCAGTTGCATCAAAGGAAGAACGAGTCTCTTCGTGACTTCATCAAGAGGTTTTCTGAGAAGAAGAACTCAATCCCAAACGTCAAGGATGAGGTCGTCATCGCCGCCTTTCGAAAAGGAGTCAAAGACACCTCGTTCATCGACAAATTCACGCGGAAGCCTCCCAACTCTGTCAAAGCCCTATTCGACATGGCAAACAAGTACGCCGACTCGGCCCACGCTGTTGCCGAGACCCTCGATGACAAGTCACCCTGACAGAAGAAACGGGACGACACCGACAACGCGGTCCTGACTAAAGCTGGGAATCGCAAACGCAAGTCAGACGGCTCCATTGTGGCAGTCGGTCACAACCGCCTTTGACCTTCAACAACTGAGGATTATCAGAACAACAAGTGACATGCTCGGGGACTCACAAGCTCAAACACGAGGATGGCATCCCCACTCCCAAATACCGAACAGCTAAGTCGCTTTCTGATAAACATCTCCTCACTCGGCCTTGCTAGTGCCACAGCCGCTTACACCTAATAGGTGTATAAGCTGCGCATTTACTTTTTTTCCGTTTTTTTGATTACAAAAGTACTCGAGTAGCATAAATCTCGATCCGTGAAACTCTGCTCCATGTAAGACGAACTCAAGTCACCCAAAACGCGTGCCTGGGAAAGAGCCATGAGCCAACTCCCGACGCTAGGGGGCTATGACTAGTCAGGGCAGAGTGCTTAAACGTAAGGGGTCAACTACTCGAGGAAATTAATATCAAAAAGAGGAAAAACACGTATTTACATACATTGTAAAATACATTTTATTCGGGTGATTATTTCCATCATCAGATGCTACTCATCCGATATCTTTATATTGCAGGCCCAGCTCCGGATACGCGTGACAGGAACTCAGGGCTGCGAGCCCATCTCCTACGCTCGGGGGCTGGACAAGTCTGCCAAAATACACTCGGGATGCTCCATGAGGGCTACTCACCGAGTACTTGCGCCAGTCGGGACGTCATCTTCCCCGACTACGCTCCATGCGAGCCAACAATCGGCCCCCGGTGCTAGTCGGGGCTGTATACCACTCGGCTAAATAGGGTATGCCCCATGAGGGTCGCCAGCCGAATCCTACGCTAATGCTAGGTTCGGGTACCTTATTTGGTCACGGTTCTGTCGGGTTGGGTACGCCCCATGAGGGTCGCTAGCCGAATCCTATGCTAATGCAAGGTTCGGGTGCCTAGCTTGGCTATAATTCTGTTGGATAGGGTACGCCCCATGAGGGTCGCCAGCTGAACCCTCTGCTAATGCAAGGTTCGGGTACCTTGTTCGGCTTTTCCCAAGTCAGAGAAGACTTACATCGTCAAAGCGCATCCGGAGTTCTCATGCACTGCGTCACACCTGAGGAGGGCAAGCAGATCCTGCAACATACCTACTCGGGTACATGTGGCAACCAGTTTGCATCCAGAACGTAAGTCGGAAAGGCTTGCGAATAAGGATTTCTCTGGCTGATTGCGGTTACCAACACCAAAAAACTCATCCTGACATGCGATGGATGATACTTCCCTAGAGCTATGCTGGATAGGTCGGCTCAGGCCGGCTTATTTGGTAGCAGCCACCAAGATATGAGTTCCTACGGTAGCATGCTCCACGTGGGCCGCCCGCAGGCTGAGTTGAAATTATAGCGCTGGTGCTACCAACAGGAGCCGATGAGGTAAACAATATGCTTCATGAGAGCCTTATTGCTAAACATATATGTTTGGGTATCTGTCTTAATCCGCCAGGTCTCGAGGATACATCCTACAAGGATCACAAGCTGGTCTTCATTGAATTGGAGATACAGGTATCTCTCTCGAGTACACCTAACCACGTAATGGATTTTTTTTTCATACAGTGGTACTCGCCTATATGCGCGGCCATCAGTTGCCATGAGCAACATTACTCCCAGCCGACATGACGCTGAAGAGTCTAACTTTCGAGTAGTGCACTACTCGGGAGAGACTATAAAATTCTCATTCCCGCTGACATGATGCGGAAGAGTCTAACTTCCGAATGGGGACGCCACTCGGGAAAGACTATAAACACCTTTCCGGCTGACATGATGCCGACGAGTCTAATTTTTGAGTAGTATACTACTCAGGAAAGACTATAAACACCCCCTTTCCAGCTGACATGACGCTGAAGAGTCCCATATACGAGTAGCATCCTACTCGGCAAGACTATAAACGCACATTCCGACTGACATGAAGTCGAAGAGTCCTATATACGAGTAGTTCCCTACTCGGCAAGACTATAAATCATATTCCGGTTGACATGATACCGAAGAGTCTCATGTACCAGTAGTAATCTACTCGGGAAAGACTACAAGGTTAAAGATCTTTGACTTCATGTTTAATTGTTTTCACAATTAAGCACAAAGTCGGGGGCTACACCTAATAGGTGCGCCTATTCGGCGCACACTATTCCAACATCTACATCGAGACCTTCATAGCCTCGCTGCCAGCTGACATGAAGCAGGACTCGGGAGAAGCAGCACTCAGACAAAGAGTACTCGGGAGCAATGCACTCGGGAAGACTTCACCGTGGAGGATGAGCACTCGGCATCAGCTGTGACTCAACTATGAAGGTCTCGGGGGCTACTGTGGGTTCCATGGGCCCCGGGTACCTCATGACAAGCATATGGGCCACTCGGATAGAGGATGGGCCTAGCCTTGTAATTAGAGATATAGCTAGATTCGGCAGACTTCGCCTTGTATAGAAAGGAATATACAGTCCTGGTCGGGTACGTTATATCTCTAAGGGGAGATCTCCTAGTCGTAATCCGATGGGGACTCCTACCTTGTAACCTTGTCCCCCAGTATATAAGGGGAGGCAGGGCGCCCCATGAGGGCAGAAGAGCTCATAGAAGCACACGGCCATACGGTTCATCAGAACCACCATCGTATATCCTCAAAGGAATACATACAAACTGGACGTAGGGTATTACCTCACATCGAGGGCCTGAACCAGTATAAAATTTCCTTGTGTTCCTTTGCAATTCACCGAGTTTCCATCCGCCGAGTAGCCCCATATATTTATTGCCGGTGTAAAACATCGACACTGGGACGGTGGCGGAACGGAGGGGAGCCTGGTGGTGCTGAGATGGAGCAAGGTCCCTTAGTGAGGCGGCGTGAAGCCGGTGGCGGCGGGGCGCCGGATGGCAGCCGAGGACGGAGGCCGGCAGCGGGGAGGAGCACGGCACGGGGTCTAGAGGGGCCCAGCTTGGTGACTCCCGGGAAAGACGAGGCGGCATGAGCTCCACCTCCGAGCCACGAGGCTAGAGGCCGGTAACGCCCCTCTTTCAACGAGACGTTAAACTATTTTTTTTGCTGAAAACTACCCGTGAAAATTTGGATCTTTGTGTGATGTGTCGTAAGTCATGCCTGGATCTCAGTTTGTATTCCTATCCTTGATCTTGTAATCCATCCTCTCAAAACCTCTGTTCTAATACAGTCTCCTTGAGTTCGAATTGCCGTATCCGAGTTCGCCCCAAAACCCTGACAGTGAAGTCCCTCAATCCTTTCTGAGAAATCTCCTGCTTCGATATCCATTTCAAAAATCAGAATCGGAACCATAAAAATGACCCATTTTAATCCCCTCCATAAATCCACTCGTTTTCTCTCTCCTTCAACTCCCTGTTAGTTCCCATGAAATCAACTCTCGAATTGGGAACTCAAATCCCAATTTTGAGTTTTAAAAAAAACCTTTCCCTCGCTCGGAATCCCAAAATACCAAAATCCCCTTTGGACTCCCTCCTTGGTTCCTTGAATCTTCCCTAGACTCAATTATCAAACTTTGGTTTAAACCTCAATTCAATTCATCAAATTCACCCGATACAACTCCCTGGAAAGTTGTGAAAAGCCACTGGACAAATCCCCACAAAAAAATAAAATAAAAAAAATTTGAGTTATCTTTTGGTTTTTGACCACCTTTGATCCCTTGGATTTTCCTGAGTTATATATATATATATATATATATATATATATATATATATATATATATATAGGCTATGGTGCTTCGCGAAGCACGGAATTGCCACGTGCTTCGTGACCGTTGCTACAAATTAGAAGTTTAAATGAGCGATCCAAACCGTTCATCATGATCTCCATATTGAAACAAGGTTGAAGACCCAATTTTATATTTTTTGAAAATTTTTTACTATTTTTTAGATAGGTATGAAATCTTGTTAATCTAAAGACTTCAAAACCGTCCAAAACCTATAAATTTATACCTCTTAAAAATAGTAAAAAATTTTCAAAAAATGTAAAATTTGGTCTCCAACCTTGTTTCAATATGGAGATCATGATGAACGGTTTGGATCGCTCATTTAAACTTCTAATTTGTAGCAGCGGTCGCGAAGCACGGGATGATCCGTGCTTCGCGAAGCACAGTAGCCCATATATATATATATAAATATAAAAATTCAATAAGTTGCAAAATTAATATAATAAATCCGGACTATATAATTAAAACATGCATAATAGAAGCAACTCCAAAGGACATAGAAGAATTTAAAATGCATATAGAAGAATTGTTAAAACTGGGAGCAATAAGGGAAAGCAGGAGTCCGCATAGATCAGCAGTGTCGAAGGATGAAACTCCGACGGCGGGAAGTCAGGAGACCCCCCTTTGAGATTCGGCCAGGGGAGCGGTTCTCAGGTGAAGCCGGCGTCGAATGGAAGAAGAGAGATCAGCGCTCGAGGCAGAAACGGAGGGGCCCGAGCTGGAAGATAGGGGTCCGGACCGTCCGAACGCGGTCCGGACCGTCCGAACTGTGGAGATCTCGTGGGGAAGACGATGAACAGCACGGGATTTATACAGGTTCGGGCCGCCGGAGCGTAAAACCCTACTCCTGTGTGTATGCTATCAGGTGGATGAATGTGGCTTGGTGTTTACAAGGTGAGTTCGGCCCGCTGGCCGGAGCTAAGGAAGAGGAACAGTCGTCTGGGAATGAGCTAGAGTCGGAGAGCCCGGGGTCTAGTCCGAGTACCAGCTCGGGGTTTCTAGTGCCTAAGCTTTCTTGTCCCTCGGTTCGGTGGCCTGGATCCTCCTTTATAGATTAGGGGAGTCCACAGTGCCAGAATACAGAGAGAGAGCTTTTCCGGCGAGCTCTGCTGTGCACACGTCTGCCTACGACGCCTATGCCGGAGCTGTTGCTGCTGTGGGCGGCTGGAGCACCTGCATGCCAGCAGCCGCCTGTTGCGCCACGCCTGGAGGAGCCCCTGTCGGGTGCTGCGGGCGGCTGGTCTGGTCGCCTGGTTGCTACACACGCCCGGAGGCGGCGCCTCCGGGCACGGAGCGCCGCCCGGGGCCGGAGGAGGCGCTCCCGGACGGCCCGTTCCCGGGCGGCACTCGCCCGGGGCCGGAGGGCGGCGCGTCCGGGCGTGGGGACGAGCACCCGGGGCCGCGGGCGACGCATCCGGGCACGGACGACCGGCGGGAGACACGGCCTCCCTGCCGGCCGCCTGTCGTGCAGGATATGCCCCCCGGAGGAGCCGATGTAGCCGGAGATCCACGCGTCCCCGCAGGCTGTGGGACCCCCAGTCCCATTTCGCCGACAAGCAGCATTTATAGTAAGAAACCATGCCGAAGAAGTTAGAGGTAAATCCAGAATGGTCATTAACTATAAAAGGTTAAATGATAATACTATAGAAGATGCCTATAATATTAAAAATAAGCAAGAATGGATCAACAGAATACAAGATAGTAAATATTTCTCTAAATTTAACTTGAAAGCTGGGTTTTGGCAAGTAAAGATGGCAGAAGAATCTATAGAATGGACTACATTTACTTGTCCTCAGGGACACTATGAATGGCTTGTAATGCCATTAGGCTTAAAAAATGCACATGCTTTATTCCAAAGAAAAATGCAAAATATATTTAACGAAAACCAACATTTTATATTAGTCATATGGATGACTTGCTGGTGTTCTCAAAAACATATAGGGAGCATATTGCTCACCTTGAAATCTTTTTTAGAAAGGTAGAACAAAATGGGTTAATTTTATCCAAGAACAAGATGAAAATATGCAAGGAGAAAATCAATTTCCTTGGTCATGAAATAGGAGAAGGCAAAATACATTTACAAGATCATATTGCCAAGAAAATTTTACAATTCCCTGATGTCATGAATGATAAAAAGGAGCTACAATAATTTTTGGGAATTATAAATTATGCTAGAAATCACATAGATAATTTAGCAAAACTAGCAGGACCATTATATGCAAAATTAAGAAAAAATGGCTAAAAATATTTTAACTTGGAAGACATTAGATTAGTAAAGATAATAAAAGAAAGGGTTAGAGGATTAAAACCCTTAGAATTACCATTAGAAGATAATTATTTCATTATTGAAACTGATGTATCCCAACAAGGATGGGGTGCTGTATTAAAACAAAGACCCACTAAATTTTCATCCAAAACAGAAGAAAAAATATGTAGATATGCCTCTAGAAGTTATAAATTAAAAACTATAAATAATACAGATAGAGAGATACTTGCAATAATTAATGCGATAAATGCTTTTAGACTCTATCTAGGCTTCAAAGAATTTATAGTTAGAACAGATTGTGAAGCAATATGTAGATATTATAATCAGCTTAATAGTAAGAAGAGTTCCACCAGGAGGTGGATCTTATTTGAAGATATTATTTCTGAAAATGGATATAAAGTTATATTTGAGCATATTAAGGAAAAGGATAACCATTTACCTGATCTGCTCTCTCGCTTACCTATCTTGCAGGTATAAAGAGGTCAATGAATTTTAGAGGAGTTGAATTCTTCACTTTCGGAGATGACAACAAGCTGAAAATATTTCCACCTAATACTTATTAATTTAAACAAAAGATCACATAGTTATAGACGAGGTGCAAGATGCTCTTAGATATTTCTGGTATCAAATATATATAACAGGAGAGAAGAAAAGGGATATATGTTATCAATATTAAATAGCCTTTCTGAATATTTCCACAACTAAATGAATCAATGCTTATTTTCTCAAAATATTGAAACCATAGACCAAAAGCCCATATATGTGGTTTTTGAAGGAAAGGTTCAAGGAATATATATATCTATTGAACAAATAATAGCCCAGAAGATAGACTCAAAATTAACCGGTGGAATATTATGGAAAAAATATAATGATATTGAAGAAGCATTAAGTCAGGCAAGAAAAATATTAGGAGTAAATTACTATACAGAGCCAGCCGCCAAAGAATATATTCAAAAATACAAAAGATTGAAGAATAAGAAGGATCAAGAACCCTTCATCTATATAAATATAAAAGAAGAAATACCATCTAAAAACCCACATATAAAGAATATTTAACAAAGGGAATTGACCCTTTAGATGGTGAATATATAGATTGGAAAATAATAGAAAATTTTGAAAAAGTTTCTTCTCAATGGAAGAAAAGAATTTAAAGGAAGAATACTTAAGGAATTAAAACAACATAATAAACGAAAAATTTGAAGAAATGAAAAGCATATGATGAAAAATTTGAGTATCTTATTAGATGTGGATACCATGGATATTGTGGTCATGGGCAACCAGACCACTAAAATTATTAGCCGAGATAAAGCAAATATTAATTGATAAAGTATTATCAATCATCGGAATGACAAGTGATCTAATGTATAGGCTAATAATGGCCCTTATAAAGAATTGATAATATCTCATAGAGGCTTGTTTCGCGAAAAATGAATGCGCCGAAGTGGATGCGAAAGAGACATAAAGGAGAGGAAGAATCTTGGTTTCGGTGGGAAAGTGAATGAAGAACGCCCGTGAATAAAGAAGGCAGACGCAACAGCATGAAGATAGCGTCTCGTAAAGCCAAGTGCTGTGAAGATAGCCATGAACTCTGACGACTCTCTTCCCGGAGCATCTATAAAGGAGAGGTGCCCAGTGAGAGACACACAGTCGACGAAGCAAAAAATTTCCTCCAAGGCAGAGCTCTCATCACTGCTAGCTTTAGTAGTAAGTAGCCTGTAAGAAGATACCTTGCAATATATAATAGCAAGGCGTGTATATAACATCAGGTAAGACAAGCTAGTAAGCTTGTTTTTCATCCTTCGGGGTTCCGAAAGGGAAAAACATATGTAACTTATTTTTTAATTATAAGTAGTTTTTTTTACGTTTCCCTGTTGTTTTATTTCTAGAAGTAGTGTTTATGCTAGGGACCCTATAGGAGAAACCTCTTCTAGATAGATTCGCTTTATAGCTGCATCTCCGTATAAGGCATCAGGAGAACCATTATCGGTAGAGAAGTGTTCCCTTTAGTGGAACTGCCTGGGAAGAAGATAAACTCTTTGTCAGAAAAAATATGACTAGAGATATCTAAAAGGTTGCTTCTAAAAACAATAAGTGACAATATGGTGAGTACCGGAGTCAGGATAAAAACTATCGTTTACACCGGCTGTCCAGTGGTTATTCTAAGCCTAAAAGATCCTGTGAAAATGTATCAGTAAATAGTAACTAGAACAGTAAAGAAATTATGAATAGTAAATCAGAACAGTAATCCGGAGCTATGAACAGTGCTCGGTGAACAGGTAATTGAATATCTATAAGGTAAAAAGAAGTGTCGCGAAACGGGAATGGGGTCCATCTTCTCCAGGACACGTGGACCTTCGGCCACATCAGCCCACCTCCGGGCTGACCATTTTTGCACAAGCGGGCCGGCTGCTACTGTTTAGTTACTCCCCCTTTAGTGCTGGGGGCTAGGCGCTGCCGACCTGGGTGTAACCATCAACCAGGATGCCCGTCCCGGGCCAGGGAGCTCAAGTCCGGTGCTATAATAAAATAGAGTGCGCACGGAGGCACTTCGAAGAGCTCTCCGCCGGCACGAGGCTGGCTTGAGCGGAACAGCTCCCAAACTAGCCCGATTAAAGGTGAGGCGACGTTGCGCCTCCCGTCTCCCGTCGGACGTGCACCATCATTATGACCCCCCCCTGTCGGCCTGCTCCCAAGGCAACGCTTAGAGCGCTCCGTTTTCCACGGCCTGGCAGCGACGGCGATGGCGCCATCATAGCTGCGCGGGGAGGCGACGACAGACGGCAGAGCGACAGCATTTCTCATCATCCAGCCGACAGCGGCGCCGAGGGAGGCGAGAGAGACGCGCCTCCGGCCAGGGGCGAGAGCTGTTGGTCATAGACGTAGACATACTAAAATTTCTCTAGAGTACTGGGCATGCGGACTCCCCTTTGATCGATAAAAGAGGATCCAAGCCCATAGCAAAGGAGGTCTGGTCTCAATAGTCTTCTTCTTCTTCGAGCCTGAGCGTAGGCTGGTTTAGGGAGAACCCGGTTTCTGTAGGGCTTCCAGGAAGAAGAACTCCTTATAAGACAAACCCACAACATCTCCCACCATAGAAAACACTCACAGAGTAGGGTGTTACGCTCCGGCGCCAAACCTATATACTTCTCCTGTCTTCTTCTGTGTCATCCATCGTTCCATCAATCCACCGGACGCTGCAGTCGCTGGAGAACAACTTCCTGGCGATAAACGAACTCAAAGGGGGGTCCGGCAGACTCCCCGCAGTTGGAGTTTCATTCTCCGACTGCAGGCGCCGCCAGGTAGGGGGAGTTTTTTCTTCCAGGCGGTACGCCGAAGTCCCCAACGCCCAGACGCACTACATGCAGGAGGTCATCGTTTTGCAGGACTCCGACGAGGAGTCCGGCGCTCACTCCGCGGGCAACTTTACCCCTGTGGCGAGCCGCCGTACTTCCCCCCCTACGCTCGTCTTCCTGGGGAGTGCGGCGCGCGCCTAAAAAAAACCATGGGCGAGTTCACCCGGCGGCGCCTGGTTGTGACGGCCAAAAACGTCGGCACCTTCCCTTGCGGAGGGGGCCGACAAGTGCAACACACAACGACAAAAAAGGGCTCTGCCGTGCCCTCATCCATGAGGCGCGAACGGAGGCGCGCTTCACGACGCGCCGTGGTGTCGACTTTCAGTCAGCGACGCCTGCAGGGAGCCCTCTTGGGCAGAAGCCTCTCGCCAACCCGAAGACCCACCCGGCGTTTCCGGGCGCAAGAGCCGGGAGCGACAATGGCTTAGCTAAGGTCGCTGACCTGGTAGGCGGGGCCATCGTCGGTTCGCGCCGACAGCCGTGCGGAGGCTGGGAACTCCGACAACAACGCGACTTCTACTAACGCGCAAGCCGGCCTACCGCCGCGAACCAGAATCAAGCCCAGGGCACGGCGCCTCACACCCTACGCCGGGAACCAACGAACGACGCGGGCGACCTCCGTAACGGCTGAACCGGATGCGGACCCACGAGGGACAACCTGGGACACGACCTGGAGCGACAGCACGAGCGCGCGCGGACGCTCAGGCATTCCGAGGCCTAGGCCTCCAGTTCCAACCACCGACGGGAAACATCATCCATCGCCCCGAGCCCCATCAAAATACGAAGCGTCATATGTAAGTAGAGGGAATAGACGGGTTGCCTGGCGCTCTCCCCAGGCTCCGGTAGGCCGCTTGGACGGAGAAAACCCAAGTCCGGCCCAGCTTGCCGGAGAATATGATGCTCCGTCGACCCCTCGGTACTTACAGATTACACCACCACCATCCAAGCAGCTGGCGGGACGAGAAGGTGATGGCGAACTACTTCCCTGTCGCCTCAAGGCCCAGGCTCTCTCCTGGACGATGAACCTCCCCGAGGGTCGATCTATTCTTGGGAGGATCTCTGCCACCAATTCGTGAAAACTTCCAGGGCACCTTCCCACGCCTGCGGCAAAGGGCAGGGACGAGTAACTGAGGGCACACTTCTTCTGCAGCGCTTCGTCAGGTCCGTAACACTGTCCCCCACATTGCCCCACGCAGTTTCCACACATTCGCTTAGGTTTGCGCGACAAGCGCATGCTCGAAGAAAGCTGGGCACCGCGATGTCCAGACCGCAAAAACGGCTGAGTGTTCAGCCTCGCCGACTCTGCGCCGCAAAAGGAGGCCCGGGCGTGGAACAAGCCACGCACTGGGGCCCTGACCAGGGCCACTGGAGAGGACGGCGAGTCCTCAGCTCGTGGCACGACGAAACAGCGGAAAGTGCCCAAAAAGGCAGGAGGTTCGCCAAGAACTTCGCTTTCGCGAACAACCGGGCGGCCCAGGGCGATGTTACGCCACCAAGACGACAATGTCAGCAAGCGGGCAGAAGGCGCACGTGCGCCGCGCCATCAAAAAAAAAAAAAAAAACACGGCTTACGGGCCGGAAGTGGTGTTCCGTCCCAGAGACGGACCGTCACAACCTCACGGGTGCGCGCGTCCAAAACTTGGCGAGCGCACCAAGAAGTTCAGGAGGGAGGCAGCAAAAGCCAAGCCGCTCCCGACTCGGAGCAGCTCTCGAGTTCCAAGAACCCGAATGTCCTCGCCACTCTCGATAAATGAACAGGCGGGCGCACGCTTACTCCTCGGCCGTGGCTTCAAGGCATGAAGCGAGAGCTGTTGGCCGTGACCCGAGCCCTGCGGCGTCCGCGGAGGCTGAAGTGGAACGGACACCCGATCACCTTCGACCCCACGGCATCCGGAAAAAAAGAAATAAAAAACCCGGGTACCTGGCGAGGTGCAGCTCGCCCTGGCTGTCTCCCCACCATAATGCAACGTCAAGGTGGGCCGCGTCCTCATCGATGGGGGCGCCAGCCTCAACACGAACAAATCATCTCCCCCGAGGTCTTCGAGAAGAATCAGGCCCCGAGGACGAACCTTGCGCCCGTTGCCCCATCATTGGGATTACGAAGGGCCTCACTTGGCCTCTCGGGGCCAGGTCCGTTGCCCGTCACCTTCGGCGACCGCGGCAATTCCGTACCGAGCGCATCGTCTTCACCGTCGCCGAGTGCAACACTTCCACCTACACAAACGCGGTCCTCGGGCGCCCCGCGTTGGTGAAGTTCATGGCGGTTGGGGATCCCGAAACGGCAGGTGATTCCCCGAATAAACTTGAGCGCCGAACTTGGCGGTTCGGGATCCCCAACCGCCATGAACTTCACCAACGCGGGGCGCCCGAGGACCGCGTTGTAGGGAAGGTTGCACTCGGCGATGTCGAAGACGATGCGCTCGGTGCGGAAGTTGCCGCGGTCGCCGAAGGTGATGGGCAACGAGACCTGGCCGAGAGGCCAAGTGAGGCCCTTCGTAATCCCAATGATGGGCAACGAGGGCGCAAGGTTCGATCTCGGGGCCTTGATCTTCTCGAAGACCTCGGAGGAGATGATGTTGAGGGCGGCACCCCCATCGATGAGGACGCGGCCCACCTTGACGTTGCATATGGTGAGGGAGACAGCCAGGGCGAGCTGCACCTCGCCAGGTACTCGGGCCGGATGGTCCGTGGGGCCGAAGGTGATCGGGGTATCCGACCACTTCAGCCTCCGGGACACCGCTGGGCCTGGGGTCACGGCCAACAGCTCGCGCTTAATGGCCTTGAAGCCACGGCGCGAGGAGTGAGCGTGCGCCCCACCGTCGAGAGTAGCGAGGACATTCTCGGGTTCTTGGAACTCGAGAGGCTGCTCCGAGTCGGGAGCGGGCTTGGCTTGCTGCCGCTCCTGCTGGAACTTCTTGGTGCGCTCGGCCAAGTTTTGGACGGCGCGGCACTCCGTGAGGTCGTGACGGTCCGTCTCGTGGACAGAACACCACTTCCGGCCTGAAGCCGATGGCGGCGGCGCACGTGCAGCCTTCTGCCGCTTGCTGCCGTTGTCGTCTTGGCGGGCGACATCACCCTGGGGGCCGCCGGTTGTCGCCAAAGCGAAGTTCTCGGTGACCTCCTTGCCTTTCTAGCGCTTCCGCCTGTTCCGTCGTGCCACGGAGCGTGAGGACTCACCGTCCTCTCCAGGGCCCTGCTCAGGGGCCCCAGGGCGTGGCTTGTTCCACACCCGGGCCTCCTCCCTGCGGGCGCAGAGGTCGGTGAGGCTGAACAGCTCAGCCGCGGTCTAGACATCGCGGGTGCCCAGCTTCTCGAGCATGCGCTTGTCGCGCACACCTGAGCGGAATGCGTGGATAACTGCGTGAGGAGCAATGTGGGGGATAGTGTTACGGACCTGACGGAAGCGCTGCAGAAAGTGCCTCAGTGACTCGTCCCTGCCCTGCCGCAGGGCGTGGGAAGGTGCCCTGGAAGTTTGCCATGAATTGGTGGCAGAGATCCTCCAAGAGTAGATCGACCCCTCGGGGAGGTTCATCGTCCAGGAGCGAGCCTGGGCCTTGAGGGCGACAGGGAAGTAGTTCGCCATCACCTTCTCGTCGCCGCCAGCAGCTTGGATGGCGGTGGTGTAAATCTGTAAGTACTCCCAGGGGTCGACGGAGCCATCGTATTTCTCCGGCAAGCTGGGCCGGAACTTGGCCGGCCAGTGGACCTGCCGGAGGCCTGGGGAGAGCGCCACGCAACCCGAGCCGCCGTACTGAGCGGGCTCGAGCGATGGATGATGGTTTCCCGTCGGTGGGTTGGAACTGGAGGCCTAGGCCTCAGAATGCCTGGCGGCGTCCGCGCGCCGCTTGCGCTGTCGCTCCAGTGTGACCCGGGCGTCCTCGTGGGTCCGCATCCGGTTCAGCCGGTTACGGAGGTCGCCCGCGCCGTTCTTGGTCCCGGGCATGGTGTGAGGCGCCGCGCCCTGGGCTTGATTCTGGTTCGGGGCGGTGGGCCGGCTCGCACTAGAAGTCGCATGGTCGGAGTTCCCAGCCTCCGCACGGCTGTCGGCGGCGACCCGACGATGGGCCGCGCCTACCAGGTCAGCGACCTCGCTAAGCCACCGTCGCTCCCGGCCTCCGCCCCCGGTAAACGCCGGGGGGTGGCGCATGAGGGCTTCTGCCGCCAAGAGGGCTCCCTGCGGTGTCGCTAACTGAAAGTCGAGACCACGGCGCGCCGTAGAGCGGCGCCTCCGTTTGCGCCTCATGGATAAGGCCGCGGCAGACCCGGCGGGGCACTTGCTGGCCCCCTCCGCAAGGGAAGGTGTCGAGGCCGCACATCTGGGCCACCGCCGGGCGAACTCGGCCCGTAGGGCGCGCGCCGCATGCCCCCAGGAAGACGAGGAGGGGAAGTGTGGCGGGCTCGCCACAGGGGTAACGTTGCCCGGCGGGGTAAGGCCGCCGGACTCCTCGTCGGAGTCCCGCGAACGATGACCTCCTGCCATGTAGTGCGCCGGCGTTGGGGACTTCGGCATATCGCCTGGAAGAGAAACTCCCCTTACCTGGCACGCCAGCTGTCGGAGAATGAAACTCCAACTGCGGGAAGTCTGCGGACCCCCCTTTGAGGTTCGGCCAGGAGAGTTCTTCTCAGGCGACTGCAGCGTCCGGTGGATTGATGGAACGATGGATGACACACAAGGAAGACAGGAGGAAGTATACAGGTTCGGGCCGCTCGGAGCGTAACACCCTACTCCTGTGAGTGTTTTCTATGTGGGAGATGAATGTGGGTTGCTCTTACAAGGAGTTCTTCTGCCTGGGAAGCTCTACCGGAAACTGGGTTCCTCCCAAACTTAGCCGCTCAGGCTCGAAGAAGAAGAAGACTATCCAGACCAGACCTCCTTTGCTATGGGCTCGGATCCTCCTTTTATCGATCAAAGGGGAGTCCACAGTGCCTAGTACCTCCAGAGAAATTTTTAGGTATGCTACGTCTTGACCAACACCTCCGCCCCTGGCCGGAGGCGCGTCTGGTCGTCGCCTCCCTCGGCAGCTATGACGGCGCACGCCGTCGCTGCCAGGCCGTGGAAAACCGGAGCGCTCTGACTGCCTTGGGAGCAGGCCGACAGGCGGGGTCATAATGACGGTGCACGTCCGACCGGGAGACAGGCGGGAGGCGCACCGTCGCCTCACCAATAATGCGGGTAGTTGGGGAGCTGTTCCGCTCAAGCCAGCCTCGTGCCCGGGGCGGAGCGCTCTTCGAGCCCTCCGCGCACACGAGGCACCGGGACTGTGAGTCCCGAGCCCGGGGACGGCATCCGGGGATGGTACACCCGGGCCCGGGCAGCGCCTAGCCCCCAAGCACTCAAGGGAGTAACCAGTAGCAGCCGGCCGCCGCTTGTGCAGAAAATGGGCCCCGGAGGGGCTGATGTGGCTGAAGGTCCACATGTCCCTGGAGAATGTGGGACCCCCATTCCCGTTTCGCCGACAACTTCTTTTTACCTTATAGATATTCAATTTACTATTCATAGCACTGTTCACTGACACTTTTACACACTACTTACTCTTCTTTTATAGGGATAATGGGACTTCTTTTTACATTAAAGATATTCAATTTACTGTTCACAGCTTCCGGATTACTAGCCTGATTTACTATTCACAATTTTTACTGTTCATAGTTACTATTCACTAATAGCGATTTTCACAGGATCTTTTAGGGCTGACGAAACGACTGGTACAGCCGGGTGTAAACAATTAGTTTGTTATCCTACTCGGTACTCACCATATTTGTCACTTATTTGTTTTTAGAAGCAACCTTCTTAGATATCCCTAGTCATTTTTTCTGACAGAGAGTTTATCTTTTCCCCAGGCAGTTCTACCCGAAGGGAACACTTCTCTACCGATAAATGGTTCTCCTGCTGCCTATATGAGATGCAGGCTATAAACGAGAACTATCGAAGAGGTTTCTCCTATAGGGTCCCTAGCATAAACACTCTTCCAGAAATAAACAGGCAGGGAAACTTAAAGAAAACTACTTTATAATTATATAAATAAGTTTATATATGGTTTTTCCTTTCGGGAACCCCGAAGAATGAAAACAAACTTACTAGCTTACCTTACACTGATACTGATGTATATTACACGCCTTGCTATTATATATTTACAAGGTATCTTCTTATCAGGCTATTTACTACTAAAGCTAGAAGGTGGATGAGAGCTCTGCTTGGAGGAAATTTTTTGATTCGTCGATATGCGTCCTCCCACTGGGCAGACCTCTCCTTTTATAGATACTCCGGGAGGGAGGTTCGTCAGAGTCTTCATGCTTATCTTCACAGCACTGTGGCTTTACGAGTACGCCACCTTCATGCTGTTGCTTCTTCCTTTCTTTATTCACGGGCGTCCTTCATTCACTTTCCCACCAAAAGCAAGATTCTTCACTCTTCTTTATGTCGCTTTCGCATCCACTTTCGGCGCATTCATTTTTCCGCCGAAAGCAAGCCTTCTGTGAGATATTATCCAATTCTTTACAAGGGCTATTATTAGCCTATACATTAGATCACTTGTTATGCCCGAATGATTGATAATACCTTATCAATTTAATATTTGCTTTATCTTCGGCTAATAATTTTAGTGCTGTGGTTGCCCATGACCACCAATATCCATGGTATCCACATCTGATAAAGATACTTCAAATTTTTCATCATATGCTTTTTTCATCTCTTCAAATTTTTCGTTTATTTCTTGTTTTAATTCCTTGAGTATTTCTTTCTTTAATTCTTTCTTCCATTGAGGAGAAGCTTTTTCAAAATTTTCTATTATTTTTCCATCTATATATTCACCATCTAAAGGGTCAATTCCCTTTGTTAAACATTCTTTATATGTGGGTTTTTTAGATGACATTTCTTCTTTTATATTTATATAATGAAGGGGTTCTGGAGCCTTCTTATTCTTCAATCTTTAGTATTTTTGAATATATTCTTTGGCGGCTAGCTCTATATAGTAATTTACTGCTAATATTTTTCTTGCCTGACTTAATGCTTCTTCAATATCTTTATATTTTTTCCATGATATTTCACCCGTTAATTTTGAGTCTATCTTCTGGGCTATTATTTGTTCAAAAGATATATATATTCCTGAAACCTTTCCTTCAAAAACCACATATATGGGCTTTTAGTCTATGATTTCAATATTTTGAGAAATAGACATTAATTCATTTATTTAATGAAAATATTCAGAAAGGCTATTTAATATTGATAACATATAGCCCTTTTCTTCTCTCCTGTTATTATATTGATACCAGAAATTATCTAAGATGCATTTTTGCACCTCGTCTATAACTATGTGATCTTTTGGTTTAAATTAATAAATATTAGGTGGAAATATTTTCAGCTTGTTGTCATCTCCGAAAGTGAAGAATTCAACTTCGCTAAAATTCATTGACCTCTTCATACCTGCAAGATAGGTAAGCGAGAGAGCAGATCAGGTAAATGGTTATCCTTTCCCTTAATATGCTCAAATATAACTTTATTTCCATTTTCGGAAATAATATCTTCAAATAAGATCCACCTCCTGGTAGAACTCTTCTTACTATTAAGCTGATTATAATATCTACATATTGCTTCATAATCTGTTCTAACTATAAATTCTTTGAAGCCTAGACAGTCTAAAAGCATTTATCGCATTAATTATTGCAAGTATCTCTCTATCTGTATTATTCATAGTTTTTAATTTATAACTTCCAGAGACATATCTATATTTTTTTTCTTCTGTTTTGGATGAAAATTTAGTGGGTCTTTGTTTTAATACAACACCCCATCCCCCCATCCTTGTTGGGATGCATCAGTTTCAATAATAAAATAATTATCTTCTAATGGTAATTCTAAGGGTTTTAATCCTCTAACCCTTTCTTTTATTATCTTTACTAATCTAATGTCTTCCGAGTTAAAATATTTTTGGCTATTTTTTCTTAATTTTGCATATAATGGTCCTGCTAGTTTTGCTAAATTATCTATGTGATTTCTAACATAATTTATAATTCCCAAAAATTGTTGTTGCTCCTTTTTATCATTCATGACATCAGGGAATTGTAAAATTTTCTTGGCAATATGATCTTGTAAATATATTTTGCCTTCTCCTATTTCATGACCATAGAAATTGATTTTCTCCTTGCATATTTCCATCTTCTTCTTGGATAAAATTAACCTATTTTGTTCTACCTTTCTAAAAAAGATTTCAAGATGAGCAATATGCTCCTATATGTTTTTGAGAACACCAACAAGTCATCTATATAGACTAATATAAAATCTTGGTTTTCGTTAAATATATTTTGCATTTTTCTTTGGAATAAGGTAGGTGCATTTTTTAAGCCTAATGGCATTACAAGCCATTCATAGTGTCCCTGAAAACAAGTGAATGCAGTCCATTCTATAGATTCTTCTGCCATCTTTACTTGCCAAAACCTAGCTTTCAAGTCAAATTTAGAGAAATATTTACTATCTTGTATTCTGTTGATCCATTCTTGCTATTCTGTTGATCCATTCTTGCTTGTTTGGAATATTATAAGCATCTTCTATAGTATTATCATTTAACCTTTTATAGTTAATGACCATTCTGGATTTACCTCTAACTTCTTCGGCATGGTTTCTTACTATAAATACTGCTGATATATGCGGACTCCTGCTTTCCCTTATTGCTCCCAGTTTTAACAATTCTTCTATATACATTTTAAATTCTTCTATGTCCTTTGGAGTTACTTCTATTGGGCATGTTTTAATTATATAGTCCGGATTTATTATATTAATTTTGTAACTTATTGAATTTTTCTTCCAGTATTTCATAGGGATTTCTTCTATTATTTGAATGTCTTCTAGTCTTTGAATAACCCTTTCAATATCTCTTTTAGACTTTATATCTCTATACTAATTTGGAGCAAATGATTGTAGTCCTATGCATTCTATATTAGAATTTGATATATAGTATTCTTCTATATTTTCACTAAGCTCACTAATCTCATGTTGTATACTTTTAGGGTCAAGATTATCAAGGTTCGAAGAGGAGAAGGCTATTCCACCACGCTTTCGTACTTTTGAGATATATGAAACATTGTCATGGTAGGGAATGAATGTAATCCCTTGCTCATGTATTATTGTGGCTTGTACTAATTGTTGTAAGAATCTTAAACCTATTATCATATCATCATTTATCATTGATAAATCTCTTATTGTAATTTCATCTATTATATATCTTGTCCCATTGATGTATAAATCGATATTGTAAGCTAACTGGTTATGAATTTTTCTTATTCCTGACATATCTGTTGAGACTTCTGTTTTATTATCATCAATTGTATGAACTAGCTCAGGACATTTTACGAAGAACTTGTCGTGAATAATATTTTTTGTACAACCTGTGTCTACTAATGCTAGTATTTTATATGATATCTTTTGGTGATAGTTTCACTTTTACTGGTATCCTTATTCCTACTATTTCTTTGAAAGACATTTTTACTATATACTTATTTCCAAAATTGGTAATTGCATCCTTTAGTTGGATTAGTTGGCAGTATTACTGTCTTTTAATGTTATTAATTATTTTTTGAATTCAGTGTTCTGTGAAGTCTTTATTTCAGGTAGAGCCTTACATTCACAGCTATTTTTTAAGTCTTCTAATTCCGCTTCTAATTTGTTTATTCTATTTTCTAAAATTCGTACTCTGTTGGAGAGCATCCTGTCATCTGATTCTAATTCTACCTCCTTTCTCCATTTTTGTTTGTTTATTCTTATACATTCAGCACATGCTTGTTTTAGACATATACTACAGGTAACTCTATTTTCTTGACTAGGGTAGTAGATAAAAAAACGCATTTAATATTGTAATCACCTTTTCCTCTGATCTAATCATGTTCACAACTTAATTGATCCATCATTTCAATTTTCATTCCTGCTAGTTCGTCAATTAAATCTACTTCCTCTTCACTCGACTCATATTCTTCATTAGTATTTTCTATTCCATCTGTTTCTATAATAGAATATATAGATTCATCATCCTTTATTTCATTATCACATATTAATATGTTTTCATTTACACTATCTATAATTATTACTCGCTCTTGTTCTTCATACTTACTAGAATACCTTTTTTAATCTTTGTTGAGACATGTTTTACTTAAGTGATCAGGAGAATTACATATGAAACATCTGCATATTCTATTATATATTTTTCTAGGATTATATCTTCTCACATTTCTTTTATGTAGAAACGGGGCTCTATTATCTGATTTTCTTAAAAAGTAACTTCTTTTTGTTCTAATATTATTATTATTTCTTTTTTAAAATTTATTATTTCTTTTAGTTCTAGGCTTATCATCCTCCCCATATGACAATGGTACCTGTACTATATTATTGCAAAAATTATAGTTAAAGTATTTCATAGATCTTTGGACTTGTATTCCAGTGCATATCTTTCTTAGCTATTTAAACACAAAGGTTATTGCTTATGACATATTAATTTCAGCTCCTTCAGTTTCCTTATGACATATCTTGACCCTAAAAGTATACAACATGAGATTAGTGAGCTTAGTGAAAATATAGAAAAATACTATATGTCAAATTTTAATATATAATGCATAGGACTACAATCATTCGCCCCAAATTGGTATAGAGATATAAAGTCTAAAAGAGATATTGAAAGGGTTATTCAAAAACTAGAAGACATTTAAATGATAGGAGAAATCCCTATCAAATACTAGGAGAAAAATTCAAATAGTTGCAAAATTAATATAATAAATCTGGACTATACAATTAAAACATGCCCAATAGAAACAACTCCAAAGGATATAGAGAAATTTAAAATGCATATAGAAGAATTGTTAAAATTAGGAGTAATAAGTGAAAGCAGGAGTCCACATATATCAGCAGCAATTATAGTAAAAAACCATGCCGAAGAAGTTAGAGGTAAATCCAGGATGGTCATTAATTATAAAAGGTTAAACGATAATACTATAGAAAATGCCTATAATATCCCAAATAAGCAAGAATGGATCAACAGAATACAAGGTAGTAAATATTTCTCTAAATTTGACTTGAAAGCTGGGTTTTGGCAAGTAAAGATGACAGAAGAATCCATAGAATGTACTGCGTTCACCTGTTCTTAGGGACACTATAAATGGCTTGTAATGCCATTAGGCTTAAAAAATGTGTCTGCCTTATTCCAAAGAAAAAGCAAAATATATTTAACAAAAACCAAGATTTTATATTAGTCTATATAGATGACTTACTAGTATTTTTAAAAACGTATAAGGAGCATATTGCTCACCTTGAAATCTTTTTTAGAAAAATAGAACAAAATGGGTTAATTCTATCTACAAAAAAAAATGAAAATATACAAGGAGAGAATCAACTTCCAAAGAGGAGACGGCAAAATATGTCTACAAGATCATATTGCTAAGAAAATTTTATAATTCCCTGATATCATGAATGATAAAAAAGAACTACAGCAATTCTTGAGGATTATAAATTATGCTAGAAATCACATAGATAATTTAGCAAAACTAACAGGACCATTATACGCGAAATTAAGGAAAAATGGCCAAAAATATATTAACTCTGAAGACATTAGACTGGTAAGGGTAATAAAAAAAAGGGTTAGAGGCTTAAAACCCTTGAAATTACTATTGGATGATAATTACTTTATTATTGAAACAGATGTATCTCAGCAAGGGTGAAGTGCAGTGTTAAAGCAAAGACCCACTAAATACTCATTCAAAACAGAAGAAAAAAATATGTAGATACGCTTCTGGAAGCTATAAATTAAAAACTGTAAATAATACAAATCGAGAAATACTAGCAATAATCAACGCAATAAATGCTTTCAGGTTATACTTTGGGTTTAAAGAGTTTACAGTAAAAACAGATTGTGAAGCAATTTGTAGATACTACAATCAACTTAATACTAAAAAGAGTTCTACTAGAAGATGGATTCTATTTAAAAATATTATCACTAAAAATAGTTATAAAGTTATATTTGAACATATTAAAGGAAAGGATAATAATGCTCCTCTTCGGTGCACTGGACCGAGAGCTCGGCGAAGGAAGTGAGGGCATCCAACTGCAGGGTGAGGTGGCGAGCGGGAAGTGGCTAGGCAGCGTCATCACGCGGGGCTGGGACGGGCTGGAGCGCGAGGAGAAGCTAGGTGCGTCAAGGAGGACGCAGGATTCGCGGATACGGGATGATGTGAAAGTCACCACTGTGGGGTCCACGCGGTGGGTAGGATGGCAAAGGGGAGGGGCTCGTCCGTGCCCTGTCGCGATGCGGCATGGTGCACAGGCAGCTCAGCGCGGCCCACAGCGGCGCACGGGAAGACGACGCAGCACGGCGTGCTTGCGGGCATTTGCTCAAACACCCTGCGTGCCTATGGCGTGTGACTGGCAGCTAGGTAGCTCAGAAGGGTGGGCCAGTGGGCACATGCTTTGTCCACACGACACGAACTCACTCCTACTACCCCTTGGTACAGGAGGTTCGTGACAAGGCCTTTCCAAAGCCAGTCTAGGGTTGTCTAATGCCTGTAGAAGGATCCACATAGGACCAATGCTTAATGCAGGCTACAACCGCCATCAACACAGGAGCTTACGAGCCTCAACTCTGATGAGTCCACTCTCATTGACACTAAATTTCCCTAGACCTACTATTTACTTAGCCAAGGGCATCCCAGTATACCCATATAGTCGCACTATAGGATGCTCGGATGTAATTTCCAAAGACAACGGTCCTTAACAATAATACATAGCCAGGCCACACAGGCACTATCTCTGCACATCAGTTTCGCAATCTACCTTTATTTTGCAAACATACCGACACTCCGTGTATCAGGTTTTCAAGCAGTTGAGTATGTAATCCATGAGTTTTCCCACACAACAGTACAAATGCGGTAGAGCTAAACCAATCTACTGCGACGATCGTATCCATAGGATATGATGCCGACGTGCCATTTGTGGAGCTATCAATGGTGATATAATTTAATATCTTACTGAGAAATAAGTACAACAACTAGATAGGTCCGTTAGTTATGCTCACAATTTGAGGCTAAACAGTTTAAAGTGTACACTAAGCATGCATATTTGCAATCAATATAATTTTACACATATAGGAGATAATATAGTCAAAGATGGCTTGCCTTAGTCCTGCAGAGGTTCTTCCTCGTCAAAAATAGCTTCTGGATCGTCCACGGGTTCAGGATCTATACACGCAAAAGAGTAAATCACTGTAAAAACTAATAAAATGAACATCACAGAAGAAACTGATTGTGCCATAGTGTAGATCTTATGTTTAAAAAAATTCTGCAAGTTAAACGGAGTTAAACGGAACTACGGTTTGCGACACCGGGTGCCCGGGGGCAGTGACACGGCGCACATAAACCAGGTGCAGCATGCATGGGAGGCGGCCATCGGCGTAGACCAGCGCGTGGACCGGGCAATGGGGCCTACCTGTCGGTGACTCCGAGTGGTGGACCGTGCTCGCAGTCGTCCAAACCCGAGTGGGTCCCACCTGTGAGGGACACAGAGATAAAAAGGTGTTTAAAGAAAAGATTAGCAAGAGCGGGCCCGAACGTCAGTTAGACAAAAGAGAGAGATTAGGAGGATTACTATGCGAGGGGGATTAAGGCGATGTGGGGACCACTTGTCAGTGGCCCCTCTCCCTTTCTTTTCTCCCCTTCTCTTCTCTCTCTCTCACTTTCCCCTTTTCTTCTCCTCTCTCTGTTCCTCTTCTTTTCTCGTGTTCCACCGGGGGAGCACGCGAGCGGCGCGGCCAGGCGGTGCGGCAATGGAGTGCTGGCGAATCGCAGACTCGGCGTGGAGGCGCGGGGCTACGGGTGGCTGGGGTGGCGGAATGAAGGGGAGGCCGGTGGTGCCGAGACGAAGCAGGGTCCCTTGGTGAGGCAGCGTGGCGCCGGTGGGCGGGGCGCCGGATGGCGGCCAAGGATGGAGGTCGGCGGCGGGGAGGAGCGCGGCACGAGGTCCAGAGGGGCCCGGCTCGGTGACTCCCGGGGAAGACGAGGCGGCGGGAGCTCCGCCTCCGGGCCACGAGGCTGGGGGCTCGAGCTCGGTGCGGCTCCGGCAGGCTATGCTTCGGTGGCCGGAGGAGAGGATGGAGGCGGCGGTGGTGATGCTGGCAGCGGGGAAGGGTAGAGAGAAGAGATGGCTCGGGTGGCGAGAAAAGAAAAAGAAAGGGGCGCGGGCGGCCTCTCGGCGAAGGAAAGGGGCAAGGCGACACAGGAGAGCGAGGACAGCGGTGGTGCAGCGTGGGTGAGCTCGGCTCATCCTTTCGGCGTGGACGCAAGGCACAAGGCAACGACGATGCTCCTCTTCGGTGCACTGGACCGGGAGCTCGGCGAAGGACGTGAGAGCGTCCAACAGGGGTGGACAGCGTCTCTCGGCGCTATGGCTGCAGGGCGAGGTGGCGAGCAGGGAGCGACTGGGCGGCGTCGTGACGCGGGGCCGGGACGGGCCTGAGCGTGAGGAGAAGCTGGTGCATCAAGGAGGTTGCGGGATTCGCGGGTACGGAATGGCGCGAAAGTCACCACTGCAGGGCCCACGCGGTGGGCAGGATGGGAATTTTTTTATTTTTTATTTTTTTAATAAAATATTTACAAAAGCATACCTTTATTTAAAAATTTTACAAAAATATACTCCAACGTTCTTTGGGAGGGCTTTTTTTAAAACGCCCTCCTAGAGGACGATTTTATGACGTGGCAGACCAACGGCTGCCTACACTTTTGTAGGCGGCCTCCTGGCCATTAAAAAACCGTTCTCTAGCAGGGCAGCAAGGGGCTGTCTAAAAAAATACCGACCGCGGGATCGACGTTTTTGTGGACAACCCCTTGCCACCCTTCTAGAGGGCAGTTTTTTAATGGCCAGGGAGCAGCATGCAAAAAGGCTAGCTTGGGTCGATCATTTTACAGACGGCTTTCTTGCCGTCTTCTGGGAGGGCGGTTTTTGGGCAACCGGGGCCGCCTACAAAAGTAGTGCCTATTTCTCCCAAATACGCGTTACTTATCTTAAAACAGTCATAACTTTCGCATACAGTCTCGGAATCAAGCAAATAAGTACTCTGCGGACATCTACAGAAAATTTTACATCCGCTTCTCCCCCACTTCATCGGGTTTGTCCAAAATATTTTTGCGAAATTCAGCCCAGAAGATTGAGTTTTCGAGGTCCGAAGTTTTAGCACGGTTTTTAAAGCACGTTCATAATTTTCTATAGGCCACATCTTAGATCGGTTTGAACTGCACCTTCACGAGGTGTTGCTATTCTCTAGTTCCTAGTTGAGAAAAAAATATCAAAAAAATAAAAAAAACAAAGTGGCCATTTTGCAGATGACCCCTTGACCGCCCAAAAATCGCCGTCTAAGAGGGCAGCAAGGGGCCGCCTGGAAAATGGACCAGCGTTTTGTAGGCGGCCCCCTTACCACCCTCCTAGAGGGCGGTTTTTGGACGGCTAGGGGGCCGCCTGCAAAAATGCTGACGGCCGTCAGCCATCCAGCCTACGGTCGTCAGCCACGTCATCAAATCGCCCTCTGGAAGGGCGTATATTTTTGTAAATTTTTGAAATGAATATATACTTTTGTAAATATTTTATTAAAAAATATAAAAATAAAAAAAATTCGGTAGGATGGCAGGGTGGAGGGGAGGGGCTTGTTCGCGCGATTTTTTACTGTTACTAATTTAATTTTTTTTTAATTTACAAAACTAATTTTCGATTTGGGTCATTTGCAAAACTAACCTCTTGCCGCCCTGGGCCACGGCGGTATTTAAAAACCGCCGTGGCCCAGGGCGGCGAATGGCACCCCGTCACCCGGGGCTAACGGAGCTGAGGGAAATCCCTTCCTGCAGTCGCCGCGCGTCATTTCTCCCTTCCGCCTTCAGCGTTCGTCCAATAGAGCTGAGGGAAAGAAGGAGAAGTACGGCGGCGAAGCCCTCACAGATTTTTTAGCCGAATCCAGGTATTTTTTTGATCTCCCTCTGTTATGTAGTTAATTTTTTAGACAAATGTTAATTAGTAGTAGACTTGTAGTGTAATATCCGATATAGTATGAAAATATTAGCGGTTTGGCATAACCATCGTTAGTGTTAAATTTATTTGGCCGTACTAGAAAAACATAGCGGAGAGGTAGTAAATTGTAGATATTTTAAAAATAAATATGCTCCGCTATGGCCATCGTTGGTATACGTCATTTTGACACGTTAGATAAACCTAGCGTATAACTTTATTAGTGCCGCTGGGTCAGTTTGTAAAATATAGAAACGGTAATGGTTTGACTCATACGTATAGCCTTTTTATGGAACGAATATTGATTAGTACAGATTAATAAAATCTTTTTTGTGAACAGAAATGGCAAATAGAGTTGTATTCGCGATATAGCACGGTGAAGGAAATGTCAGACAAGGACAATATGGGGTAGATTTATCGGAGTTCAACGTAGCACAAAAGGGAATTATAGCTCCAGCTGAGAGAAGTTTTCCTGGAGTTTATAATTGGTTAATGAGGGGATTCGGAGTAGATCCTCAAGTAAATGCAATTACGGTGTACGCACTGGTTAGCTGGTTAGACCCGAGCACCTCTGCTTGGATCTCTACCGAGGACGACCTCCTTCCGGAGCAGGACATGATCGGGTCGTCACAGCTCGGAGGTGCACCGCACACACAGCCGCACGAGGCCGGTGCTTTCCCTGCTACTCAGGCGGTCCGAGCCACCCGTGGGGTACCGGCGGACCGCCTGACGTACTTGCGCGGGCACGTGCGAGCGCAGCCTAGGAGGACGAGGAGGCGTATGACCTAGGGGCTATTGTTGTATTTATTTATTTATAGGTCTTGCATTACTTGTTTAAATTTGTCATGTCCATATTCACCTCCTGTAGACTCGATCCCATCCTTCAGATACATTGTACTGCTAACAATGTAGTCTCGCTTGTTGTATTTCGTACTATAGGTATCGCATTCATCATGCCGCAATGCGAATGGCTCGCATCTACCTAATATCATGTCATTAAAACGGACCGGCCTATTACCATGTCATTAATTAAGTTTTACCAAAAATAAACTTGAAAAAATGATCAGCACGATTTTACAAACCAACGCCCACCATCGTCAGATTATAAAAAAAACTTTCAAAAACATACCTAAACCACGATTAAAACTAAATTTTGTTAAGCGTGTAGGCGAAAGACGGGGAGGAGTGGATTGCGAGTGCCAATCCAGACATACGAAGAGTGGAATGCGAGTGGCGATCCGGGAATACCCTCAGTTTGACAAGTTCTTTTCACGACGTGAACAATATATGATATTTGGTTTTTTTTAAACATCGACCCAATAAATGCAATGGCACAATAAATAGAATTTAAGAATTTAATTTTGACAAATAAATTTTCAAAAATTTTGGGGTTAAAAATTAGCAACAAAATTTTCAAATTTGGTAATTTGCAAATGGCTCCAGGGGGCCGAGGCCTGGGCTGGGCAATGGTCCGATCGGGAGGGGGCAACGGTCCGATCGGACGATTCGGACGGTCCGATATCTAATCGGACGGTCCGATCCCTGTGCGGACGGTCCAATCCGAGGATTCGGACCGTCCGATCACTGTGCGGACGGTTCAGTGCATTTGCCGCCCTGGGGGACGGCGGCGAATGCCCCCAGGGGGCCAAATGCAAAATTGCATTCGCCGCCCGACGGCGAATCCACGTGGCCTCCCCGGGGCTAACGGCGGCCGGCGCCGTTAGCCCCGGGTGACGGGGATGCCATTCGCCGTCCTGGGCCACGGCGGTTTTTAAATACCGCCGTGGCCCAGGGCGGCAAGAGGTTAGTTTTGCAAATGGCCCAAATCGAAAATTAGTTTTATAAATTAAAAAAAATTAAATTAGTAACAGTAAAAATTCTCGTCCGCGCTCTGTCGTGACACGGCACGGCCCACAGGCGGCTCGACGTGGCCCACAGTGGCGTACGGGAAGGTGACGCGGCGCGGCGTGCTTCCGGGCATTTGCGAATTTTTTTGATTTTTAGATTTATTTATTAAAAGATTTGCAAAAATAGATTTTCGTTTCAAAAAATTGCAAAAATAGACTCCCGCCGCCCTCTGGGAGGGCGATTTTTAAAAATCGCCCTCCCAGAGGGCGATTTTATGACGTGGCTGACGGCCGTTGGCCCCCCCGCCGACGGCCGTCAGCCATTTTGCAGGCGGCCCCCGGCCTCCCAAAAACCGCCCTCTGAGAGGGCGGCAAGGGGGCCGCCTGCAAAAATGCGCCCGGGGGCCGGCCATTTTACAGGCGGCCCCCTTGCCGCCCTCTGGGAGGGCGGTTTTTGGCTTGCCGCCCAACTAGAGGGCGGTATTTAGCGTTAATATAGTCCGGACCGTCCGGACCCTATCCGGACAGTCCGGACCAATATTCCGAAAAAAAAAGTAAAAAATTGATTTAAAAAAATTAATTTTCGAAATCAATTTTTATGTGACTACCGGCTGCCGTCACTATTTCCTAGGCGCATACTATCGCCGCTCCCTGGCCGTGCCATCCTCACACAGTAGTTGCATCGTTAGTTGGATATCAATAGGTTTGTATGATAGTTAATGTGTGTTTAGTTGTCATCGCTCGGAATGTACTTTCGTCGTGAAGTTGACACTCGAAAATTCATATTTTTGATCAGATTCGTCAGAAACGTAGATCGTGAGGAATACGTCGTTTGATCGATGAGCGTAAACGAAGTAAAGTGGTTTCATCAGGAAACGTAGAATTAATAAAACGTTATATACAACAGACAAACTATTACAGACACAAAGTACTACGGGCCCGGACCGTAACCTCTAGGCCTCTTCGACTTCCTACCCTGCGCTCGCACCTGTCCCTGGGAGTACGTCAACCGTCTGGTGTACAGCACGGCCAGCGCGGGTCGTCTGCACGGGTGTGGCAACTGGTGGGTCCTGTGTCTGTGGTGGCGGAGCTCCTTCGAGCTGCGAGGCAGCTAGTATCTCATGGATCTCCTCGCCCTCGTCCTCGTCCTCTAAATCGTCCCCCTCGAAAGGACCGGTGCCCAACCGCTGCCGCGTGCGCCCTGCGTGGAGGAGCCAGCGCCAGCAAACATCGATGGCGCTGTAGAGTGGAACAATGTACACCAAATTATTGATTATTGCAAATCGAAATTTTGCAAGAGAAAAGTAAACTTCGATATAACCTGAAGGACCTTCTGTGGTGGCACCGGGGGCACTTGTCATGCCCAGCTGCACGTGTGGTTGTGTGTGGTACACTCCATGCGTCGACGTGCTAGCTCCAGAGGGATGTAGGTACGGTGTAGCGAAGGCTGCAGGGAAGCATATTGATGTACAACGGTGCATGTCATACAAGGAAACATATTATGAACGGAAGGTTAGTAGAATTTACCTCTGGAGGGGCCAGATGGCTGACTGGAACCCTGTGGGCGCACTCCTGCTCCTCGTCCTGTTCCTGCTGGCCGTGGCTGCTGCTGCTGGGGTATATAGACGGGAGGTACCGCGTCAGCCGCGCGACAAGTGAGCGCACGAAGCACTGTGTGCAACGCCTGACGAATCCTCCCGAAGGTCGTCCTCTGCTCGTCCGCAGTCAGCACGATCCCAGTGTCCAACCGTCCGAACGCCGCGTTGACATCACCCTGAATCTGTCGCGCTGCGTCGGCCTATTACAAATGTGACTTGATTATGTGTTAGAACCGTGGCTACCTAGAAAGGGAATGACAAAGTGCAAAGATAAAGTGACTTACCGCGCGAAAGTAGTCCTGGTCACGGTGTGTAGGATACGTGTCCGTCGTAGCAGCGACATGTGCTGTGGATCACCTGGGGTGAACGTTACGCGTATGCGGGTCCGAGGTTGGTACACCTGAGGTATGCTAGGTAATGCTCCTCAGTGTGTGCACGGAACTCGTCGACGACATCCTCCGTCGCCAACAACCAGTCCTCCACATACGGCTGCAGTCGGGGATACCACTGAGCACCGGCTGCCTGTCCCCTACGATTATACCTATTTGCAGAGAGTGCATTAGAGTACATTAAAGAGTGGTAGAACTAAACAAATATCGCAGTTGTACTTACCGGTGCACATCGCGCGGCACAACGACCTCTATGGGCATAGGGAAGACCTGACGTAGGCCGAACTGTCGCATCACGCGCTGTGGACAGTGGGGCTCGACGAAGATGTCGAACACCAACGGCACTTTCGTCAACCAGTACGCCTGGTCGCGCATGCAAAGAGAACAGAGTCCGAGCGGTGCACGGGCTGCGATGGCCTGTGGACTATAGGGCTCCCAGACGACGTCGCTGGGCAGCAGGTGGTCCAACTCCATAACGAACTCGAAGTAGGCCCTCCTAACCTGGTTGTGGGCGTAACGACGCTGCAAAATAAGAAAAGATTACACGTCAGTGTTTGTGCATAGGTGGTAAACATAGAATTTCACATTACGTACCTCACGGCGACACCATACCGTCCCCATAGTCGGGCGGTCCTCGGGCCACTGCCCGTACAAGCCTCCAGGGCCGCCCTCGTAGGCAGAGAGCTGAATGAAAGGACGGCCTATCGCGAAACGCTCTGCTGCCATAGCTGCAGAAGGAGAGGGCAACCGGCGAGAATCGCACCTGGATCGGTCTTCGTGCACGCGTCACAAAGAGCACGGTATGTCGCCGCTAGCACAGCAGATCCCCAGCTCCACTGCGGTACGTAGCCGTCCTCGCTGTCGGCGATCGCACGAGCGTAGTGGATCAGTCCCTTGTCCACCGCGTGCCCGTGACTGTTGGTGAACATCACCCACCCGAACAACCACAACAGGTAGGCCTCCATGCTCCGCTGCACCGAGTATTCGTCGGCGTCGTCGTCTAGCTTGTCAGGCTGTAAAGGAAGATCATAGTCAGCATCACTGCTCCTTTATAGGTCGGATGATTGTGAAGCAAATGAATCTGTGACTTACAGTGAACTGTAGCACCACGCCTGCGAGGGGCCAGCCGTGGTGTAAGGCGGTAGCGACCTCGGCATACCAAGCCCAGGTAGACGCTGCACGGCCTCGAACCGAGCAGATATGTCCTGCGCCCAACCGTGCCCCCGTCAACCGGACCGACTGCGTCCCCTGCGAGGGGAAGTCCCAGCAGGTAGGACACGTCCTGCAGTGTGGGAGTCATCTCGCCACACGGTAGGTGGAACGTGTGGGTCTCCGGTCTCCAGCGATCCACCAGCGCTGCCAGAAGTGACCGGTCAGCTTCCCATCGCCTGGCGGGGTCTCTCTCGTCCGGTGCGGGCTCAACTAGCCTGCACAGCGGAAGAAGTCCAGCCTCACACAACCTGCCAAATATAGAACTGTATTCAATATCGGGGAAAACATAGATATGCACAAATGATGTGAATGAATATTCGTACAGCTCTTACCTCTGACGGAACCGGGGGTCTATCCGCAGGAGCTGACGTGAAGGCCGTGGACGGAAGGTGCCTAGCTGGGCACCCTCGACGGCTGACAGGTAAGACCGGTGGGACTGGTCGAGACCCCGGTCGAGCAGCTCTGGTGTAGGGTACGCCATACCTGCATACAAATAGAGAGTTAGCGTAAATTAGTTTTAATGTTTATAGCATTGTTACATGACAATAAAAAACAACAGTACGATACATGTCATTCTACAACAAAGATCAAGTATAGACTTACACTACACCCCAGCACCACCAATTGTTCGAGAACGTCTAAGACGGGGTCGTCTTGAAGTTGTGCCTTCACCTGTAGGACGACTACCATCAGCGGCTGAACCCGACGGTCCAGCTTCTGCCGCACTTGGACCGGCTGCATCCTTTGGACATTTCTTTGGACCCGTAGTAAATGTCCCCGCTATACCGAAACCGTATATCTCTCCACTCCAGGTATTATAGATTGATTCTTTTCTGAAATAAGGTGAGACAAAATAACGTGCTTCGATTCCACACTCACCGCTCGCGGCAATCACATGGGAACATGGCTTGTGGAGCAGAGTAGGTTTTCGGCACGAGCACTTGCAGGTCCCGTCTTCTTTGAGCACACACTCCTGCACAACTCTTTTGCGGTAGATTCCGCGCATGCCCTTGTCGACACACAATATTTCAAATCTGTGTTCTTGTGTGCCTTGAGGTAGAGCACGATGTCTTCGGGCCTTATTACTTTTATCTTGCAGGTACTTAGTGAGCAGCGTTCCAAAGAAAAGATTATTATCCGTCATTGAGGGGCCAGCTGCTCTGAACCGATCTCTAAAGTACTTGCATGTGCCATGCAAGATAAATTCAACTATTCCAACAAGTGGGAGCCCTCGAACACCACGCATCACCCAGTTATAGACCTCTGCCAAATTTGTGGTCATTATGCCAAATCGAGAACCATCCTTGTCATACAACAATGCCCATTTCTCCTTTGGCTCATTCTCAATCCACTCCAATGGATTGATAGAGGTTCAAGAGCTTGTGGAGCCTCATCCCCTCCAATGGTCGGCCTCCTGGACTGCTCATCTGTTTGTTTAGAGGTCAGCTCATCCAACCTCCTCCAAAGCTCATTGAACTTCTTCTCTTGATTCTGGGCGCAAAGCCTCTTGAAAAGATCCATAAGGTGCTTATTTCTAAACTGTCTGTAGAAATTAGCACCCATATGACGCATGCACCATCTGCTTTGAACATCAGACCACCTTGGTGGGTATCCCTTCTCAACACTTCCATCTCTCAGTTCCTCAATTGCACGCAGCAAGCCAGAGTTACGGTCATGTATGAGGCATACATCTGGTCTCATCCGTACAACTGCTGTCTTAACCCTTTCTAGGAACCAATACCAGCTATCAGTGTTCTCACTCTCAACAAAAGCGAAAGCCACCGGTAGAACTTGGTTGTTTCCATCAACTCCAATTGCTGTTAATAGCTGTCCTCTATATTTTCCAGTCAGAAATGTCCCATCGATGCAGAGGATAGGACGACAATGGATAAATGCCTGAATGCAAGCACCTAGTGCAAAGAATACACGTTGCAACACGCTTTTATTACCATGGTCAATTGATGGAAAGGCTTTCAGGTCATAGCACGTCTCCGGATTCCTCTGAAGAATACAGCCTAAGAGACGAGGCAAATTATCATAAGATGCTTCAAATGTGCCAAACCTCATCTCTACAACCTTCTGTTTTGCCCTCCAAGCCTTATCATAGCTAATTGTATATTTGAATTTCTCTTCAATATGCCTAACAATTGACTTTGGTTCATACCCCAGGTTGTTGACAATATGAGAGTACATCTCTGTTGCAACAAATGCAGAGGTCATGTTTCTATGATATTTTTCAACACCTGTCAAGTAACATGAATGCTCCGTCACGATTGAAACTTGCCAATAATCTTTCCATATACCCTTGAATGCGTGCACCCGCCATGGACACCCATCCTTCATGCACTTCACTTCATACACTGATTTGTTTGACTTCACGACCGAGAACTCCCTCTGAAGTGACACCGCCCATTGTTTGACTGCCTCCTTTAAATCTTCTACATATGCGTACTTAGCCCCCTGAATGACCTCATTCTGCTTGTACTCCCACGGCACATGATGCGCTCGGAGATAGTAAGCGCAGAGAAGTCCTCGTTGCTCCATTCTGCAGGCATCACGTTGTCCTCATCAGACGAGCATCATACTCTGCATGCTCATTTTCAGAATCTTCTCTAGCCATTCTTGGACGATCGTGTCGATATTGTCTCCCTCATCTGCCACACTGTTGCTTGTCTATCTTCTTCATTCCCTCCTTTCATTCCCTCCTTATTTTCTTCTATTGTTTCACTATCACCTCCCGCCGTACTTGGACCCTCATCATCTTGTACGGGCATTGCACCAGCGTTGTTATCTTTCTCATATATGGACACAAGTATGCCAGTGGCCAGCCACGGTGAAATGCATTCTCCACATACCATCTCCAAGTGGCAGCTGCAATCCACTGGCATCAGTTCCCAAAAAAACCTTCAACTACACGACTGACTACTACATACAAGGTTATTCCGCTGAGCTGAGGGTCCAGTCGAAACCCTCGCATCAGCCAGTTGTATACTGATCCAAAAACTTCTCTCAGCTGGCCTATCAATACCCTTAGCCGTTGAACTAAACTCCGACAGATCTACACCGTCTGGACCATATCTCACATTCCCTTGCCCGTGAAATAACTGAAATATCACCTTATTTGACATATCTGTTGATGAAAAATACCGTTAAACTAGGTACCAACATCCTCCTAACATCTAAAACCGTGTATTCCGGATTTTACAAGTAACATCTGTACAAAAAATAAGTCATCTAACAGATTAACTAAAAACTACAGATCTATATAGTACTATACACGTAACTAGTACATTACTACATTAATTCTTACATACAAATAGAAATTGCAAAGGAACAATGGATTTTACCTGCAGGCAAATCAGCAAACGGGCAGAGCTTCGCTGCTTTCGCCCTCTCAGCTCTCTCCTGTTTTTTTTCTAATTGAGTGAATTTTATGACTTTTTTGAGTTTGGGAGGGGGGTTTTATACCCGGGGATAAAAACCGCCCTCCCATAGGGCGGCAAGGGGGCGCCTGCAAAAAGAACCACCCTGCAAATGGGCGACTTTGTAGGCGGCCCCCCGGGAGCCAAAAACCGCCCTTTTTAGAGGCGGTTTTTGGGCACATTTTGCAGGCGCCCCCTTGCCGCCCTCTGAGAGGGCGGTTTTTGGGAGACCGGGGGGCCGCCTGCAAAATGGCTGACGGCCGTCGGCGGGGGGGCCAACGGCCGTCAGCCACGTCATAAAATCGCCATCCCAGAGGGCGGCGGGAGTCTATTTTTGCAATTTTTTGAAACAAAAATCTATTTTTACAAATCTTTTAATAAATAAATCTAAAAATCAAAAAAATTCGGCATTTGCCTGAACACCCTGCGTGCGTGCGGCGTGTGACTAGTGGCTAGGCTGGCTCAGGAGGGTGGGCCAAGTGGGCTGGCTGGGGAGGAGCAGGAGGAATCTTGGTCGCCGCTTTGCTTGTTGGGCCAGAGCACAGGGGGATGGGGTAAACCGGGCCTGGGTTAGGAAAAACAGTGCTGGGCTTTAAATTTTGTGTTTGTAAAAGGTATTGTCTAGAACATATAAATGTAGAAGGGCTTTAAAGGAATTTTAAGGATTTACGAAATTGTAGTATTACAAGGAAAAATGCGGAAATTTAATGTTAGGTATATACCCATGTATGCCGTTATTAAATGGGATATTTAATTTTGGTTTTGCAGAAGGCTAACGAAATTAATTTATGGGCATCCTTTAATGATTGGACAATTATATTGACGATTGTTTATACGGATGACACCGTGGGTCAATTATTTCCTTAAATCCCTCGTCATTTTGAACAAAATTAATTAAATGTCGGGATATGATCATGTGAACGCCAGGGTTTTTTCCATCTTCTTTATTAGTACGTACAAAATTATTAGTCCGTACAAAAGAATTAAGCATTACGTCAAAAAAAATTAGAGACGGCCTATTGATCAAATATTTGAAAAATAAATCATCAACTGTAACAACCAGATTTCGACTTTCGAAATTCTAATAAAAAACAAATTAACAAAAAGACTCAAAAGTAAAACTCTATAATTTCTAAACTAGGGAGCAATAATCAGAGGTAAGCTACTGAAGTAAATTTCTTGGAAAAGGAAACGCTAAAACTTTAATAGTTAAATATTCTTACTTATTTAAAGACTACCTAAGTCACAATATAAATAATGAAAGATAATATGACTAAATATGTAAGATAAATTTAACATAAAAAACATGGAGATAATAAATTATTGCATTTCATTGCATACCTTTTGCTTTGGATTGTTTTGGACTCTAATTGCACTTTCATAATAGGATGCATATACATTTGTATAGCCTAAATAATTCTTAAGCGAGAATAGGTTAAACAATAAAAAATTATGAAAAAATTCCTGTAACCACTATCGCACAAAATTAAATCCACTATAATTTGTCTGTAACCTTATCATTCAAACAATACTTCAATAAATCCTAATCAAATCAGCAAAACTAAAGCTAGCTAAAAAGAATAGATATACTTCTAAAAATTCACCAAATAAAAAATGAGACTAATTAGACAGAGCCTTTTGCCAAAGTGTGTGCCCCAGAGCCCCCACAAGACCCTACCACCAGTAATTTTAGTTTAATTTATCTCCCAGAAACACATCAAATGATAAGATCAAACGGCACTGGTGAGAAATAAATATAGAAACTGCAGAAAAACTGGATCAACAACCTACTGTGCAAAATTCACAAAAATAAACAGAATCACTTCTAGACAAAAAATTTGGTCAGCAGGGTTAATCACTTCTTTCTATCTCCAGTAATTTACAAATTTATCAATTCCAATAATTGTCTCAAATAAATACTCTTATTTCAGCAATACAAAAAACTTCACCTGCGGACTGCCTATTTGACATTTTTTCCAGAATTAACCATCAATCACCTTCTGTGAGCAAGAAAATTTACCAGAACCTGACTAGATTGCGAACTAATTACAGTAAAAAAATTTAGTACACATCTTCACCAATATTGAACATAAAAATAATAGGACAAAGCTCACTGACTCAGACTAGTGCACAGCAGAAACTGACTTTTTGCCGAAACTTTGCATTTTCTCCAGAGAAAATCCATAAGTCCCACAAACTCTGAATTTTGGCACAGAGCTAGCCCCAATACCACCTACTGCCACAGTAATTTTACCCAGATTTATACCCACTTGGTAATTAGTAAAACACTTGAGTAAATATGCATGCTTTGACAGCTAGCAAGACTCAGCTTCTAGATGACTCCTCTCTCATTCTTCCACTGCCATGTGGGCCCACAGACTCTGGACCCCACCTGAAGTCAGAGGAACCGCCTAAGCACTCCACGCAGACAGGAACACGCCCACACCACCCCTCCACGCGGCGGCACGCCCGCGGGACACCACGAGTCCGACCTGCTCCACGTCAAGCTTCCCCATTTGCAGTGAAAATCCGCATGGAATTCCTCCTCACCACATGCGCTTCCCCAGAGAACCCAAAACAAACCAGCTCGGGTTCCCGGAATGGCATCGTCTTCCCCGACGCCCGGCAGCCGTTCGATCCAAACAACTCAACCCCGGTGAGCCTGCTCATTCTCGACGCAGGAAACGTCATCACCAATCCCCTAAAACCGATCCATTTTGTGTATTGCTCGCTCTAGGACTCGCCGGCCGAAGTCGCTGCCCGGTGCTCTGCCTCTGTCCAGACGAGCGCCGCCGTGACGTCGCCGCCATCCCGACAACCTCCGGTGAATCCAGCCCGAACCACCGTGTGCAACTGAGGTCGCCTCGCCTCCCAGGAGTTCGCTGATGCAAAGGAATCAAGCGGAGTGCTGTGAAGCTCGAGATCAGCACCCATCTTCCCCAACCCCGATCCGAGCCGCCGCCGTGAAATTCGTCTTCTCCGTGAGCTAATCTCCGATTCCTCACACCAATAGCTCCCTAAGATCTCACTGACCACACCTCAGGTGTCTTCTTGCAGCTCATTGGCCGGAACATACGCTGTCGCCAATCAACCCGAAGGAGTCCCGCGCGCCGCCAATGCCATGGACGCCATATCCGCTGGTTTTCCGCACTTGCTAAACACATGGTAAGCCTCCTGGTAGTCTTAGACTCGCATGCATACCTCGGATAGGCTAGATCCAAGCCATATTCGTGACATGCATCGACACCCGAACCACTCGCGCTCCGCCATCGTCGCCGTCGACTCCGGTCACCCAAGGCCGGCAAGACGACCACCGAAATGTTACCGAAGCTCTCGGCCTTTTACCTTTTGGCCGCCTTCCCATCCGCGCGGCCGTGTTTCGTCGCCGGCGAGGCAAAGAGGCGCGCCGCCGGCATGGCCACCTCGACTCTTCCCCTGCTCATGGGCCGCTGGCAGGTGGACCTAGCCAGGGAGAGAGATAAGAAAAAGAAAAGAAAATGGGAAAACAATTTCTGGGAATATTCTTTACTGAAAAGTAGCTATAACTTCAAAACATATAAAGAAATTCATTTTTAACTCCAAAAAATTACGTGAAAACAAAATTTGTTGGGAAATCACAAAAATGAACTTTTTTCTGTTGCTTGAAAATCTGGAAGAACCGAGTACCTAAAATGTCTCAAAAGTAAATAAAGAATATAATACATAACTCATATGCAAATTTAGTTATTTTTATCTTACTTACCTAATCAAGGTTTAGTAAATTCATAAAATGGTTGGTCTTTTCTGAAGTGAACTAAACTAAAAATTCATTTACATAAAAGACACTCATACGAAACTTATAATAGGTAAATATATAAATTAGTATACAGAATGTATTAACTTCTAAAATGTGTAAGAAATTCATATAAGCTCCAAAAAATGTGAATCAAACTTTGTTGACTTCAAAATATTTTACTCTCCACTTCTGAAAACTGAGGATTTGCTAAAACTAGTATGAGAAACCCTCTTTAATATTTATACATGGGATAAATGTTTTATATAAGGGTTCTAGGAGGTAAAATATAATTCATAAAAAATCATATAAACTTCATTTCACTACTCTAGTAAAATACACCAAATGACAATAAGTCTACACCACATTCCTCTCAATATCAAAAGGTTAAATTTCATAATACTTGCCCTAAGACCCATGCTACTAAAATACATGTATAAATTAGTATACTCGCCTAGAACTGTGGGAAAATTAATATCTCTTAAAAAGAAGTCGATAAAATGAAACTTCTTCACCACAATTCATCTAAAACAGTACTAGCCACTGTGTAATTTCACACATATTAAAGATAACTTCAATTTAAACCTTTATACGTATTCTAAGTATTTGTATAGAACTCGTAAATTCCATAACTCTCAAACAGAACGTGATAAAATAGAAATTCCTTCACCTAAATTTCACTTTAGACCCAGTAGCAACCTATAGGCATAAAATATCATGCATATTAGAACATTTCATATTTCTTGCTTATTTTTTGCTATTTATTCGATCGTACGTTATTTTCCTTTTAGAGAACGAATTCGATATTGGTGAAGAAGTGAAATAGTTGGTATCGGGTACTCGAGAGTAAGGCAAGTTTTCTCCCCTCCTCCTTGAACAAATTGATCCTATGTTTTGGGGAATGAAATGTGTTGTTTGTAAATTGCATGCGTATTTGCAACTATCGGTAATTTAAATTGTGGAAATTGGTAGTATAACCAATTGTTTGCATGATCAAACCAGTTAGAACTTGTATCTCCTTGCTGATTGTAACCTTAGGAATTATTAGAGCATTTTAATTGTGCTTTGGGGGCTATACATGGCTATATACATATGTAAATTGCTTAGCCATGCTTAGAGATATGTAGAATAGATTGTGATCACTTTATAAATGAGATTTGGGAATTTTAGGAATAGGAATGAGGGGAAAAGAAATAGAATGAGGGGGGGGGAAACAGGGACAAGGGAAGAATGAAATATTTGGAATTATAACTTCTGGACAGAGGTGAAGCCTCTGGTTATTTTGTGAACTAAAATGATGAAAAAACCTGAATTTTAGACTTAGGCGGCAGGGTGTGCATATGGAGTAAGTTGCAACACCGATAGGGAGAGTGTTTGCCCGGGGTCAATTAAGTGATGGGGGACGGGGTTCCGATCTTCCGTCAGGTAGAGATAACTATCGTTTTGGTGGAACGCGACACACCCGATCCGGCTTCAGATCAGGAAGATCCGTTCCTGCAACCTTAGCACCACGACTCCTTTGGTTATCACCGTGTCACAAATCTGGTTGACCTCGCCAAGAAGGCTAATCTCCTTTGCCTGCGAAACGAAGAACACAAGCAAGAACCAAAGTACGCAACTCAATTAAGTGACAAATGCATATGAATGATTAAGCACTCGAGTTGGGGTTTCACAACGATGACGGCGACTGTTCTAATACAGATTGATCTGAAGCAAAACCCAAAACCTAACGTGGGCGGCGGCTACTGAATATATAGGTAAGGGTCGTCACACCCCCTAGACGCGCCTCTAACAGGCTCTAAGACGAAACACGGGCCAACGGGCCAAAAGACGGTACCCTGCCGAGATTCTGGACACTGACTTGTTTTGACGATTCCATGACTTCGGTGAAATTTGGACGTCAAACCAAAAGCCATTGGTTATTTAAAAAATTATTCTTTTTCATGCATATGTGGATCGTCGAAAATGGAGTCGTATGCGTCCTGGGCGTCGTTTTACTGCAGGGCTGTTCCTGAAGTCCGAGGCAAACTCGAACTCGAGTTGGACTGGGCCTCGGCTTGTCTTGGGTGTCCTTGCTGGTCTTCTCTGCTCCACACCTCTCTCCAAGTGCTTCATGATTTTCATCTCCAATGTTCCTAAGCAAGATAACATCATTAGGTAAGCATCTATTCTCAAAACTATGAAAAGGATCGCTTAAGAAAGAGCTCACCTCTTGATTAATTGTCGCATTCGAGCTCGGGTCATTGGACCTTGCATAACGGTGGAGGATCAGTGGGTGCATCCGAAGAGTGATGTCTCATCCATTAAGGACGAATTCAGTGCCATATTCTCAGTTAAACAGTATAACAGCACAATGTGCTAGTTCGTTATGGATAGCCATAGCGGATTAAGTTACTTAACGTTTAGCCTTGCATTTTGGTAAGCTGAGTAGTGTGGGCAGTACCTACGAATGTACTGTAGGGCTGTTCAGTGGAGCTACCTATGTGAACATGAGGGACTGTGATCACCACATGGCATAGGCGTCTAAGTTGGGTCAGTACAACGTTGTGTGCCTCGTGGGGATCAGGAAGGCTGCCACATGGCGCTGGTTTAAGGCATGGGCCGCCACCCACGGCATTGGGTAGCGCCTCCGGTGGTGGAGTAACACACCTCGTGCTGGTGCAGGCTAAATGTTAGGTATGTAAAAGCTGTGTTGTGGACCTCTAGACCGATTCAAACGTGAAGAGTATGGTGGTACCCGACGGGTACCGGACAAACTAGAGTGTAGCCGTTGGGCTTCTATCACATCATGTGGTAACGATGTACAAAACGCTGCAGACTCAAACTAATCGGCTTATCCGTGCTCACGTCATGAGCAGCACTGTTGTGTTCATTTGAGTATTAGATTTATATTTCTTAAAATGCTTTATGAAATTGGGTTGAGAATTTGATTATGAACTACTATTTATTACCAGACAATGGATGACTTGTTGGCCATGGAGCATCTATGTTGGAAAATTATTATGTTGATCCACTCGCTACTTATTTATACATGTTTCTAAAGTTTTCTAAATACCGTTGGGCAAATGATGTGAACTAAATTAGCTTATGGGGCAAAACTAAAACCCACAAATAGCCTTCCTTGATTTAAGAACTCGCTGTATGGGTAGATTGACATTGCCCAGTACATATTTCGGTAAATGTACTGACTCTTGCTTTGTGTATTTCCGTGATTACCTTGTGAAAGGTTGATGGCTACGGATTCCGTTGCTTTTTCAGGATTGATTCTTTAGGCTGGACCCTAGTCGGATTGCCTGTGGTATGGGTAGGACAAGTTTCCGCTGAATCATATTACTTTGTCATTTGACCTATGTTAACTCTGATGGTAGAAAATTTTTAGTTTTATTATTTGTACAAACACTTATGTATACCATGGCTAGAGATGAAAGTGTGACTAGCCAATTTTCCTGGCCTAGTCTGCATGAGTATAAGGACTTAGAACAGTTGAGATGCATGGAGAAAGTTCACCTAAGACCATGTCCTCACGATATCTATGTAGTCGTGTTTGGCCTGCCCTTCGTGTGTTTTGAAACGGGCCATATCTCGCCGTGTTGGACTGGTGTAACTATTCCTTCCAAATATCTCTTGTGTCTTAGTCTTGGCGTTCAGGTTGTTGCATTATTAATTGGTGATTTTGTGACAAAGGCTGCGATGAGGTTGGATGGTTACTGCATTTGTTTGGTTTTTATTCGAGATCCCATCTAACTAGATTATTTCGTGTTATCGTACTAATACCTCTTATAGTCCAGAATAATCGAGTGCCCACAGCGGTGGTATCAGAGCCAATACCGACTATAGGAGCCCCTTAAATTGGTCGTTAGTTTGGCATTCTAAAAGTATTGCCAATTATATAATATTTATGATGAGTTGCACAAATTTATAATAACTTTTCACTGCGATAATGACAAGTATAACAAGTTGAAAGTGCAACCTGGAATTCACTTCCCTGTCTTAAACCTTAAAGTTTCATCAGACGACTAGCGTTGTTGCTCAATACAATCCAAAAAAATAAAATATTTGATCAATATCAAATCTGAAAAAAAAATTAAGCATATATTTTACGAAATTTTTTTATTTTTATATTTATTTAATAAATATTTACAAAAATATTCTTTGTTTGAAAAATTTACAAAAATATACTCCCAACACCCTCTGGAGGGCATTATGGTTATAAAAATTGCCCTTCCAGGGGACGATTTGATGACGTGGCTGACGGCCGTTGGCCGGGTGGCCAACGGCCGTCAACCATTTTGTAGGCGGCCGGGGCCGCCTACAAAAAAGCGGGCCCGGGGCCGGCCATTTTACAAGCGGCTCCCTTGCGCCCTCTGGGAGGGCGGGTTTGGGCGGCCGGGTGGGCCGCCTGCAAATGGCCCTGGTTCTTTAGCAGGCCAGCCCACTTACGCCCTCTATGGAGGGGCGATTTTACTCCCCAAGTATAAAATCCCTCCCAGACTCCAAAAATATCATGTAAATTTACTCAATCACAGAAAAAAAAAGAAGAGAGAGCTGAGAGTTAAGGCGGAAACAAAAGCGCCGAAGCCCTGCCGTTACGAATTCGTCTGCCAGGTAATATATTGATGTCTCTTTGCAATTTCTATTGTGCTATTTATCAAATGATGAGTATGTGTAGTATCTATACCAGTTTTTGCACAGAAAATAAATATTAGGTTTGGTTCACAGGCGTAAGAATTCTATTGTAGTTGAGCATAACGGCTAAGGCCATCACAAAAAAAAAAACACTGATAGAGCGCATGAGAGAAGTTCGGTTTTTTGACATAATGAGTAGCACTAGTTCGCAGAAACGCTAGGGAATGGGAAATGTGGACTGATGATATTTTATTTTTTTGGTAGTCATGTGTAGTGTACCCGGAGGTATATAGTCGTATAAGTATTTTTGGCCCGTGAGTTATAATTTGCGTTTATTTGGTTATAATGTAGGTTGTATGAATACATCCCGTATGTCCAGTCAATTCTTACGACCTTCCTATTGACGCAGCCTTCGCCGATATGTTGTGTGAAGGATAATTGCAAAAGTTGCAATAAGTTGAGAAGGATTACATATACCGCAAAAGTATTGGAGTGCTGCTAATTACGCCTACTCTCCGAGAAGCCAAAACCAACAAGGGAGAAAGGGAAGGCGAAGAAAAGCCAATAAGGTATACGAATTATTTTGTAGTACGAAATATTTGAACCTTTAGTTAACAAATTTGTATATGTCAA
>RYFJ01003216.1:0-90117 GCA_003991445.1 Oryza meyeriana var. granulata
TCCATCAAGCAACACATACTTAGTACTTTATACGCTGATTTCCTGAAACCGATTGTGATGGATTTGCAAATAACCACTATCTCCTGTCCAGTCACCGGTCTTGCTCTGAAATCAATATCGGCTTTCAACTTCAATCTGCCTATTCCGCTGATAACCCTGAAGCAATCTGAACAAGATTATTGGGCTTCCAAAATTCTGCTCCCTGGGAATATGATCTATCGACACCATCTTGAATCTTTTAAACAAATCCGTACACTCCTCATGATATGACCTCAAACATCATCCTTAGCCTCTCTCTCCAGACAACTGCTTGACACCAATAAAGAATCACCAATATTTCTATGATATCGGCTCGATTTCCTTCAAAAGCCGTAGGCCACCTTTAACACCCGCCTCGTATTCCGCTTGATTATTGGTCCCAATAAGGTTTAATTGTAAAAGCAAACTCAAAACTTGCCCCCGAGGCGATACAATACCAAACTGATACCAGATCCATGTGATTGCAACCGATCCATCAAAAAACAAAGACCATGGGTATCGGTTCCACATATCCTCGTGAGACCTCTCTGTGCTGCACAATGAAATCGGCCACTGCTTGTCCCATTGATCGCTTTAGCCGATTCATATTTCAAGTCGAACTCCGTCAAATGCAAAATCCACTTGCAACTCGCCCTTTCAATGAGACTGGAGCCGACAACATATATTTGACCACATTCGGCCTGGCAAACCACTGTACACTCGGCCGATAGGATGTAATTGCCTTAACTGTGCATGAGAAATATAAACACAGGCATAATTTTTCTACCGCAGGATATCTCGTTTCAGCATCCAGAAGTCTTCTACTCAGATAAAACACAACTCGCTCTTTTCCTCAAACTCCTGTACTAAAACAGATCGATGGACTTCTCATCGGCTGACAAATACAACTTGAACGGCACTCCTTTCTGCGGCGGAATTAAAATAGGTGGGGAACTCAGATAATCCTTGATCTCGTCAAATGCCTTTTGCTGCGATGCCCCCCACACAAACTCTTGATCGTCCTTCAACTTCAACAACGGAGTAAAGGATTCAATTCTCCCTGATAAATTTGATATAAATCTCCTTACGAAATTAACCTTGCCGATCAATGACTGCAACTCCGTCTTATTGCTTGGTGGCTCTGTAGTCTTAATGGCTCTGATGCTTCGCTGACTAACTTCAATCCCTCGCTCATGAACCATAAAACCCAAAAATTGCCCAGCCGACACACCAAAAGCACATTTATTAGGATTCATCCTTAATCCGTATTTCTTGGCCCTCTCCAGCACTTTCCGCAGATCGGCTATATGACTCTCCTCACTTTTAGATTTGACCACCACATCATCAATATAAATTTCTACCAACAAGCCGATGAGATCATGAAATATATAATTCATCGCTCTTTGATAAGTCGCACCGGCACTTTTCAATCCAAAAGTCATTACTACCCACTCATACAAACCGATAGCTCTTGGACACCGAAACGCAGTCTTATGTATGTCTTCTTCAGCCATAAAAATTTGATTGTACCCTGCATTGCCGTCCATGAAGCTGATAATCTTGTGGCCTGAGGCCGCATCCACCAATAAATCTGCTATCGGCATCGGGTATTCATCCTTGGGGGTAGCTTTATTTAGATCCCGGAAATCAACACATATCCTTAATTTTCCATTTTTCTTTTCCACCGGGACGATATTAGAAACCCACTCAGCGTATCGGCACGGCCTTATAAACTTAGCATCATATAACCTTGTAATTTCCGCTTTGATTGGCTCATGTAATTCCGCCTTGAATCTCCTTGGAGCCTGCTTAAATGGCCGATACCCTGGTTTAATGGGCAGCCGATGTTCAACAATCGATCGGCTTAGTCCTAGCATCTCATGGTACTCCCAGGCAAAAACAATCCGATACTCCTTCAACAGTGCTATCCATTCTTCTCGAAGTTCAGGACTTAGTTTTTTGCTTATGTACGTCGGCCTTGGCTTATCTCCTGGTCCTATGTCGATCTCCTCCAAATCATCGGCCGACGTAAATCCTTGCCCCAGTTTCCCCTCGAAGTCTTCAATAGAGCCCATTATAGTAACAACTCAGAGCCGACTTGCTGAATCGGCTGTATCCCTTGGTTAGTGACGTTAAGATAGTCTCCTTCCCATACTTTTCCTGATAGGCAATCAACACCATCGGCTTCCCAGACTGGCAAATCGGTCATTGCGATGTTGGTTGACCGATCTGCTAGAACCATCTCGACTTGATCTCCCTGCCATTGTATCAAACATTGGTGCATCGTCGAAGGTACGCAACAGTTCGCATGAATCCAGTCCCTGCCGAGAAGCAGACTATATGATCCATTTCCATCAATGACGAAAAACGTGGTGGGTAATGTCTTATTTCCTACTGTCAACTCCACGTTCAATACGCCCTTTGCTTCTGATGAATTTCCACCGAAGTCTTTTAGCACCATATTTGTTTTGATCAGATCTTCGACAGTCTTCCCTAATTTCCGGAATGTGGCATGAGGCATGAGATTAACCGCTACTCCCCCATCAACCAGCATTTTTGTCATCGGCTTCCCATTCACATATCCCTTGACATATAATGGCTTTAGGTGCCGATGCTCTGACTCTTCAGGTTTATCAAATATGGCCCGATCGGGTTGCAATGTTAATTGAGCAAAAATCTCCTCATTGCTCTCTTCATCTGATGAAAATGCTTTATATTCTCGAGGCAAAAAGAACACCATATCTATTGGGGCCGATTGATCAGCTTCATCGTCCTTTTTCTTTACACGCCATACTTGCCTAGTTCTTTTATGACGATGATCGGCCTCTTCATGATCTTGCTTCTGTTCTTCTTGCTGCTCTCAGTGCCGTAACCGTTGTGCCCTTCTCTTCTGACTCATTGTGAATATCCCACTAGGGCACCATTGAGGATTCTGGACTTGTTTTTCATGTATTTCCTCTTCATCCTCAAAAAATTCCTCGTGGATCGGCCCCAATCGGCTATGAACCGATGCACCCCTCCCAAGCAGCCGATCCCGAGAAAATATCTCCTGCTGATCCTGCTGAGGCTGCAGATTATTACATTCAGGGCAATCTTCAATCGACGGCAGTCTCATCCCTTGATCCCAGCAGAATCGGAAGAATGGGCAGTTCCAGTGCGGATTATATCTTTCTGGCTCATCCCTCTGTTCCTCGTACCTCGAATATTTTTCTATCATATCCGATGAAGTAATCTTTGACCTATACCTCTGATGCCTTGCTTCATCGGCTTGGTTCCTTGATGAAGATCCCGCATAGACCATGTTTACGGGGAACGGATGTCCATCAATCTTCATCGGCTTCTTGTCTTCGAATTTGATTCTTCCCTGTTCAACAGCCGACTGGATTTGCTGCCGAAAAACCTTGCACTCGTTGGTATGATGCGATATAGCGTTGTGCCACTTGCAGTACTTCTTCTTCTTTAGTTCTTCGGCTGATGGAATCACATGGTTTGGCGGTAACTGTATCTGTTTCTCTTGTAATAGCAGGTCAAAGATCTTATCGGCTTTACTGATGTCAAAGTCATACCGTTCTTCCTTGCCGATATCCTTGATCCATGGGCATGACACTGGTTTCTTATTCCTGGTCCATTCCGCCAACCCAACTTCAGCATCGGATTCCTCGTTGTCTGAGTCCGATGAGTAAACTTGTACCTGGGCAACTCGTCTTTGAAATTTATCCTTCTTTGCTTCTTGAAATCGGCTTTCATGAGCCGATACCCTCTGCACCAGATGCGCCAAGGATTCGAACTCTTGAGATGAAAACCTCTCTTTGATCGGCGCCAAGAGTCCCTGGAAAGCCAAATCGGCCAGTTGCCCATCGCTTAGGTTCAGACTGTAACATCGGTTTTTAACTTCCCGAAATCGCTGAATGAATTCCGGTACCGTTTCATTCGTTCGTTGCCTAACCGATGTCAAATCTGTCAGTCTCATCTCATGGATTCCAGCAAAGAAGTACTTATGAAACTGTTTTTCTAGATCGGCCCACCCCCGAACCGAATTCGGTGGTAGTGAAGAGAACCATGCGAAAGCCGATCCTAATAAGGACAAAAGGAAAAATCTAACTCTTAGGGCTTCTTCAGCCGACGCCTCTCCACACTGCGCCAGGAATCGGCTAACATGTTCCACTGTAGATGTATTATCTTGCCCTGAGAACTTAGAAAAATCCGGGACCCTGTATCGGTGTGGTAACGGGACCCTGTCAAACCACTCGGGATATGGATGCCGATACATAAACGTTTGTTCTCTGGGTTTTATCCCGAACTATTCCCTCATTATTTCCTCAACTCGTACCGATAAGTCTTCTTCCCTCGGATTCTCCTGTTGATACTGTTGGTATTGTACCGGTGGAGTCGGTTGCCGATTTTGTCTTTAATAATCCCTCTAGTAATTGCCCGGATCGGCCCCTCCTGCTGGATAATTCTGCTGATATCCCCCATAATAAATAGATCGGTGATATCCAGGAGGAATATCCTGTTGCCCCCCAGCCTGGTTCTGTGTAAACAAATTTTCTGGTACATCCCTGCGATGTTGTAAGCCACCTGATTTGGTTCCATCTTTGGTGGGAGGAAAACAGGACCCCTAGTCGGTTCTTGGGCAATCGATCCGTCAACAGTCTTCTTGATGAGGTTATGTAATGTATTTACCAAGACCCCTGATTGATTAATGAGCGCGTGGTGTACAGCCTCATTAACCATCTCCTGCAAAGGCTGAATCGGTGGGCTCTCGGGTTGTGTACGGCTCGATTCTCCAACCAATACTGGCTTCGGAAACTGGGATTTTTGAATCGGCCCTTGCCGTGTCATACTGAATGACTCTAAGCACAGCTTCTGAAAGTTGGCCATAGTTTGCTCAATTTGTTGTTTCTGCTCTTCTGTTAAATCCTCCATGCTGACTGGAATTACGTTGTCTGTCTTGATCTCTTTCCCAGCCATGTTGCAGGTCTGATTGTCAAAACTTTGCGTTGAAACTTTGGGTTGAAACTTCGTGTCCCACCGGGCGTGCCAAAAGCGTGTTGACGCCGAAAACCCGCCGGGGATCGCTCGGCGCCTTGGTGACACGCGAAGGCCTAGGAGATTTGCTTCACTCTAGTGCAGGTCCTAAAGTCTTGAGGTTCGCAGGCGTGCCAGTCAATTTGACCCTGTAATTGACAAGGAGAAAGGAATGTTAAATTCGTGAGCCAATCGGCTGGAAGCCGGCTTGGACTCATCTCATCGGCCGATGGCCGATACGCACTGTAGCACTTATACATCGGCAGGAGCGATAGTATAATAATAAACAAGTATTGCGCTAGCCGATCATTGAAGGGATACTCAAAAACCGGCTATAAACTTGGTAAAATAAACAGGCAAAATGCATAAGTAAATAGATCAAATAAACTCTAGCCGATCGTAGTTTAGTGTTACTGGTATTGCTATGAAAATGTGCCCGTGCCCGGGCCCTTGCTCATATCGGCTCCCGGGGTCTTCATCCGCTGTCCGGGCCCGTGCCCGGATCCTTACCTAAGCTCGTGCCCGGGTCCTCGCCTGGGGTCGTGCCCGGGAACCTGCTTGTACTTGCACTCGGATCGGCAGAATAAACCAATCGGCTAGCCCTTAGCCGATCGTAACAATAATATAGGCAAGAGATATATAACAAGGTATGCAATGACATAAATGATAGATAATTGATGAACCAGCCGACTATCAGACAAAACACATGAATAAAAGGGCTAGAAGCCGATTATAAAATAAAACAATGGATAAATGTAGTCGGCTTTGGCAGATAACTTATCGGCTAAGCACTCCGATAACGACATCGCATAACACCCATCGGCTCATCAAGAGTAAAGCTATTATCGTCAGTCTAGTAGATCGGACCCAACCGTCGCAGCACAGACTGATGATGATAGCGATACCTCAATAGGCCGATAGATCTGATGCGATCGTGATGAAGATAACCTACCGGCTATACACCCCGATTAGACGCCTGCGCATAAAGCATCGACTTAGCAGAATCGGTTTATCGCTAGCAGTTTAGTAGGTCGGACCTAACCGATGCAGCACAAACTGATGATAAACCGCTCCCAGTAAGCCGATACGATCTACGCACGCGTGATGTGATATACCTAGTCAATCTATGAGATCAAACTGAACTGATGCAGCCATAGATAAAATAAATATATCGTGGTAAGTCGACTACCATAAACCGACTAGAATATCGGACCTAACCGAGGAAGTCCTAGCCGATAGGTAGCCGGGGTGACGAGACTTACCCTCTCGCAGGAGGTCGGACCTAACCGATGCAGCCCGGCTCAAGAAGCAAGATCCCGTCGGAGGGTGGCAATGCGCCGAATTTTGTATTGATCGAGTGATAATTTACAAGGTGCCCGGGCGTACGTATTTATACCCCGAGTTACATGAGTCCTTATAGGACACGATACATGATTTCCTATCCATAACAGAAAAATGCTAACTAATCCTGACCGGACACGAGGTCAGGTTTCCTAAAGATAAACACCTGCCTAATTAATAGGTACAGTAAATAACTGCCAAGTAACGGTCTTCACGGCTCCTTCCCGATTCCGGCCTCTTCTTCGTCAGTTGACTGCAATCTCTCCTTTGACTGAATCTGACACAGGGCCTTACCAAATTTTGGCGTTAACACCTACCCATTCCATTCTCCTTTCCCCATTCATGCCCTTCACGTGTTTGGTCAAATGCCACAAGCTACCGAGACCGCGTCGCCCTACCAGCCGACGCCACGGTGCCCCCACAGTCCTGCTCCCTTTCCACTATGCTGCGACAAAGGCTTGACATTGCTAGCTACCACGGCAGGGATAGCCACTACTGCCTCCTTGTCCCTGCCTCTCTCCCCCTCTCCACGCCCAAACCATGACCAGTCAAAAGCCGCTGAGCCAACGTCATTGCCGTCCCCTTGCGTGCCTGCAAGCCCGCGCCTCTCTTTCAAACCACGCCGCTTGATCCACCGCCTCCTACCACCCTACTCATCCGCACCATCAATCGGTCCGCGCCGCTCAAGAAATCCACACCGCCCCGCCCTCTCTCCTCGCTGCTGCTAACAAGCATTGGGCCGTGCCCCAAACCAACCTAGCTTCCTCCCCATAGATCCTTGCTTCACCTATAAAAAGAGGGCCAATGCCTTCCCTCCCTTGCCTGTTTTCCATCCGCCGCCCTTGACCCAAAACCGTTGCCACCGGCGCACACTAGCTGTCCCTGCCCTGACGCCGCCAGGTGTCAGCCCCTGGTTTTGGAAACCGGAAACCTCATGTGTGTTCTTGTACCATGTCACGCCCGGAATTTCCATCCAAAATTCTAAACGCTTACATGTGTATTAAATCCCCGTCCATGAATCAGCTGAGGTACACAATAACAAATTTGATAACAAAGTACAAATCTATATTGAATAAAGTGATGAATGTATAATTATTACAGAGGCAGATGAAACCTCTCAAACAAATAAAAAGTCTAGACAACGGAATTAACTAGCGATAGCAACGTCTCCATAATCCACAGGCAAACTTGACTTGGATCCAGCCTAGTCCTCCAAATCTTCTCCTTCACTGTAGTACTCTTCTTCTAATGATTTGATATTGCAAGGTGAGTACATGGAATACTCAACAAGCCACACAGTAAATATGCAAGTGCACAGGATAGCAAAGGATGGCATATAGGGCTAATTTGCATAAACAACATTTAACTAAACAGTTAAGAGAGAATTAAAATAGTAGAGCGATTAAGCAGTATTAAATCAACACTGTACAACCCATCTGGCTACACAGGCCCAAACCATCCTAATCTAGATGTCTCATATCTCATTTAAACATTAATTAATAAATGGGACTAATCACGAAAAACATCATTTAGCTCGCCCATGACCGCAGACACGGCTATTCGAACAGTTTTACTCTGGCCATAGGTGTACAACTTTACCCACAAGACACAACCCCACAACATGTCACCATGTGCCTTGGCACCACCACGATAACTTGGAAAGGAGTTGTGATAGGACTCTTCGCATAACACGCCCAACAGAATGACCACCCGCCAAGTCCCCAGTAGAGGTGGCCCAACCTCCAGGCTAGAGAAACTCTTGGCTCCCAAACATATGGTCTTTATTGGTACTGCCATTGTGGATTTATTGACACTACCACCTATCAACTAAACACACCATGATGTCTCCTACTGGGACATGTTGCACTACAAGTCCAGCCGTTGCCCATGCTGGCTTGTGGATAGTACAGTAAATGCTTCACAACAGTAGCTCGTGAACCAGTCCTTAACTGTCATGAGCACCGCTAGCAACAAAACCAACCTGGTGCTCATAACCCACCATTCATCCATGTTTTAGTTGCCCATTAAGAATCAGTCTCACAAGACACCGTCGTGAACATAACCATCATTATTTTATGTGTAATCATATGTGATTAACAACCTTTATATGATTCTACAGTTTCTAAACAGGGCTAAGCAACCTAGAATTATTCTAGCTAACCAATACTTCAGCTAGCTAGTCATATTAATCCCATAGGCACAAAGGCAGGTTATCAAAACAACAGGCTATAAACAGGGATTAGGGTTTCCCTTCCCGATTTCATTATAAAATAAATGCACCTTTGAATCAAAACAGATATTTAAATCATAGGATCAACATGCTCAAAGGGTTGTGGGTCTATGTGACTTGCCTTGCTGCTCCGCAAAATCTTTCGAACCCTCCTCGGCGTAAACCAGCTCTTTCGGAATGTCCGAAACTATAGGCAAATAACAAAACAAGAAAAAACAGTACATAAGCACATAGCAACAACACATGTGGATATTTTTAATGGATAGATCTTGATTTTTAAGGAATTTAGAGACTTGAACAACCTCAATCCGAGTTCGTATGAATTAGTTATGATTTTTAGAAGTTTAAACCAATTAAAACTATTTATAGGAAATATTAAAGCAATAATGACACAATAATGAATTAATTTTGAAAAGGAAAAAGAGATTTATTGCGTCATCAGAGAGCGGTCCACCGTAGACCGAGTCCACGGGATCGGTCCACCGGGTTCGACGGTTTGGATGGATTGGATTAAGATCCAACGATTCAGATTTAATGAACCTAGATCTGACGGCTCAAATGAAATCCGATCATGGCGCACGGATGGGCAACACCTAGCGCCGATCTTGGGAGGTGACACAGCGGCTGACGAGGCGATGACGTGGACGACCGGCGACGGCGGCGGCGAGGCTTGCCGATGATCCAGGGCATGGCGGCGGTTGTGGTTTGCGCCAGAAGGGAGAGCTTGACGAGACGAACTCACCACACGGTCACTCGGCGACGAACGGTGGTGGATGGTCTCCAGCGACGAGATAAGGCGGCAATGTCCTGCAGGTACTTGGCGGCGACATCGTTCCGGCAGCAGAGGGCGGCTACGAGGCGGCGTACGTGGTGCTTCTCTACCTGGAGAACACGACGGGGCCGACGGTGAAGGGCGGTGACAAACCGAGCAGCGGCGCAGCTCACTGGTCTCGGCGGCGGTGGCGGCAGCGGAGGGGTCTAACCGCGGCTAGGGCGCTCCGGGGCATCTAGGGCTAGGGCAAGGGCGGCGGCTCACGGAGGGGAGGATGGTGGTACTTATAGTGTCGCCAATTGGAGGAGTCCGAGGTGGATAAGGCGGCTATGGCGGCAGCCGACTCGTGCAACGGCGGGTCTCCGAAAGAAACTAGAGTTCGGGCTCAATCCTTAACCGATTCTTGCTAGGTTTCGAGGGGATTGGCAACGGAGACAGAGGGGAGGGTTTTCCCTCAACCAATTTGAGGAGATAACGCGAAGGGTGGCCAGATTTGGCGTGGGACGGAGGCGGCGGCTCAGGCTCGGACTTGGCCCGAGGAGAACGAAGACCCCGACGGGTAGGGTCCACCTATCGGCAGGGAAAAGAAAGAGAGAGAGCAAGCGGGCCGTGCCGGGCTGCGGGCGGAGGAAAGGAGAGAGAAGGGGAGAGGTGGGCCGAATTCAGCCCACAGCCTCAGGAGGGATTTAAAAACCTTTTTCTAATTTATTTATTCATTGATTTGGTTTTTGATTTATTAAAAATACTTCCATAGCTCAAATAATTCCCAGAAAATCAAGGAAACTACAAGAATTAAAGAATTATTTAATAAAATTTTCTCTGGCCCATTTTTACGTTGAAATTTATTTGGGATTTTTATTAACCACTTCTTTAGGCTTTTAATTAATTTCTGAAAATTATATTTTTGCAGGTATTATTCATTAAATAATTTTTAGGGTGTGACATACCAATCCCTAGATCAATAGTTAGTACACACATACATAGCCAGTACAAAACATATATCGAAATGAAATGAGGCTAAAGGGGTTAATTACCTTTATTATGGTCAATACGACCATGACTTATCACATAAACAGTAGCGGAAAACCAGATTAATAGTAGGCCCAACAACATGCCCACAAGCAGTTGACTAGGGTCGCGACCTAGTATCAACCGACACTCCGTTCATCCTGCTGAGCATGCGGACATGCTAGCAAGGTCTTCTCTTCTGACCTGATCTTCTACTAAAAATGTAAATTGAGCAATAATGAGTACAAACGCACTCAGCAAGCCACCACTACAAGATGCATTAGTGCAATATCGAATTCAAGGGTGGCAAGGCTCATTTCCGGAAAGCAACTTTCACAAATCAGTTCATAAACCTTAGACCTAGCAGTTTTGACTGAAAACAACGTTATGTTTAAGTTGTTAACTGATAGCGAGAATTGTCATCTCCTCCCTAAGCTTCCCTTGGTTCGGCTTACCCTCACGTCTAGTTTTAACCCATTTTCCGAATCTTGACCTTCTCGTATCCCGGAGTGTCCACATGCCATCATCTCAACCTAGTCTAAGCAAGATTAAAACTTCTAAGGCTAGTCAAGTGTATAACAAGTCCCAGTGCTCCTTTAATCGCGAGCACGGATATTCGAATAGTTGTTTTTACTCACACTGCAGTGGATGTATAGTTTACCCGCAATCGGTGACACACCCAACACATGAGACTTGTAACAGTCTAGTCTTTCGGTTTCCCTCGCGTTGTGGCACCCGCTCCAAGGACTATGAACCTTCATGCACCCCTAGCACCCAACGCCTCGAGCTAGTGGTGAGAGGAGTCCTGGAACCCGACAAATCCAGGCAATACACTTATATATATATATATATATATATATATATATATATATATATATATATATATATATACTTCGGGTGCATTTTAGGTTTGACGTCATCAATCACAACAACACAACACTTCACATCATCAGAACCAACCATGACTGGGGTGCCACCCCACTCGGGTCACCTAATCCTCTAGGTCTATGCCCATATAAGAAATGCGATCATAATCTGTTCGTTTCCCGCATAGCTTTTTGACTCGGTCCTTACATGACGAGGGTCGGCGCTAGCCTTTTCATAGAACCACCCAATTCGGTCTGTGCTGCCCCAGTCGAAATTAGTTTTGTATCTTTGAGCTTTTTAGTTTTCACAAACCTTTTTATGTGAGATACGCAGAGTGGTGCTCATGTCTCCACCCGCTTATCGATAATTACCCCAATCTAGGCAATCATCCCCCTCTTTACCCTTAAACTTGTCATGAGCACATAATATACGAACAACTAATTAAGCATGACTAAGCATTGTCATTATATGACTGAAGACTAAACATAATACAATAGTCAAGGTAAGGGGAAACAATACCAAGGAATGGCTAAAGCAATTAGGTGCTCAATTTAAATATAGCATGCATTTTTTTTGCAACCAAATTATTTCGCAACATAGGATCAACATTATCATGGAGGGAGGGCACAGTGACTTGCCTTGCTCATGGCGATTTGTAATTTAACTTGCTCGTTTACCCTTGATCGAACCTTTAGCTCCTCAGATGGCTCCTTCACGATCCTTTCGATAGCGGCTCGACCTAGTTTATGCGAGAAGCAAATACAACAATCAACTAACACGCCATGCCACAAACCTAATCTTAAGGAGGTCTAAGAGGCGGCCAAACCTATTCCTAAGCCCATGACTAGGGAGATTTCTAATCTAGGCAAAAAGCTGGGGGTTTGGCTTGATTCTTTCTATAGGGCCTCTTGAGGGCATGGCTCCTAGGAAACTAAGGCGGGGCAAAGGACTAAGCTAGCTATAGGGTTAGCAAAACATCAGACCTATTTTTCTCTCGTAATTTATCCCTAAAAAGGTTTAGATAGTTTCTTCCATTCATCCCTTTTATTAAAAAGCTTGTTGTTAATTTGAATTCACATGGTACTTTAAGTTTATTACCTCGCTTATTATGTCTCTTAAGTGTACGGCTAACAACATGCTAGCCAATTTATGATTGGGTCATGCTCTTTGGGGGTGAATTAGTGTTCTAAATCATTTTAGGTTGCGAGATGGTTACTGATAACATTTTGGTAGTGTGTCTTTGGTTGGATCTATATTTATATGAGCATAGAACAACTTATAAAGCTATTCGAATTGTCAAAGGGCTCCCCTCCCTTTACTTTAATTGGTTCAAAATGTACCTCCATTTTGTTATAAATGTCAGTTCAGGATGTGTGGGTGGTATATATATAGATGAGTTCTGGATTTTCATCTAGCTTCTTGCAATCAGATCACCTGATTGGTGTTTGCATTTTTTGGATATCGTGCTTTAATTTATCCTGAACTAATTTAGAATATTGCTTTGTTTATTTTTCCTTTATATACTCAACATGATGTATGTGATTATGTTAGTGACCTTTGATTTACTAGGAAAAAGCATTTTATTTGGATTCTTTGAGACTATAGGTCATATGGGTCATTTATTGTGGCCTTCAAGTTTATATGTGTACAAGAGTTAGCCTTTTATTTGGCAAAAGGGTTTTTGGATATATTAATTATGTCTTCCTCACATTTTGGATTTTCCTTGTTTCATATTTTAGGGTTACAGCATGTGTTAGCATATTTTAGAGTCAAGATAATTATTATTTTAGTCAAAATTTGCTAAGGGTAAATTTTGAAATGGTTATTAACTAACCATTTTGGTGTATTTAGCTCTTTGTGCATGAAATATATTAGTAGCCACTGTTATTTTTGTTCCAAAAGATAGATATTGAATTTACAAAAATTTAAAGACAAGTTTCACTCAATTTGGAGTTTGTTTGAATTAGTTATGAATTTTCAAATGTTAAATCAGATTTTATTTCATTAAAATAATAAAGTGTACTGTGTCCAATATTTATTAATTTTCTTATTATTTTTTTAAAGGAAAAAGGTTTAGCTCATAGATAGGTGGGTCCTGACATATTTTATTGGTGAAAACAATATTATCCAAAAGGAAATTTACTGGGCCAATGACATATGGGGCCATGGTCAATTTTGACCAGGTCAGAATGACCATCAAATGGCCAGGGCCCGCACGTCATTGACTCAGACTGGAAACATGTTTTTAATTAGGATTTTAAAACTGGGGTGGCCCACATGTCAGTTACACAAAGTTTATAGGATTTTAATTAGGTTTCTTAATGAGTTAGGCCCACTTGTCATACTAACATGTTAAACACTTCATTTAACTTAATTATTTCAATTAGTTCTTAACTAACACTATGACATGTGGGGCCCGGTTGTCAGCCCATCTTCTTCTCTCTCTCTGTTTCTCCAAACTCTCTTCCTCTCTCTGTTCTGTCTCCTGCTCAACTATCTCTCAGGCGGAAGAGGCCCTGCGCAGGCTTTGATGGCGGTGGGACCAGGGGGTGGCGCACACGCGCTTGGAAGGCAGGGCGCAGTGGCTGGCTGTCGTGAGGGGGCCAAGTGCCTCGAGCCGGTGAGGCGGCGCGGCGCGGTCACCGGCAGGGCTGACGGCGGCCTAGGCAAGGTGGCCGGGGCTCCTAGGATCTTAGCGAGGTGGCTTGGGTGACTGGCGGCAGCGATATCAGTTGTGGTGGCGGGGCTCATGGCCGTCATGGCCATGGCAGAGCGGAGCTCCAACTCCCTGGCGAAATTCGTCGTCTCTGAGGGGCAGAGGCCTAATTGGGGCTCCAGGGGGGTTCTCCGTGATAGTGATAGAATGAATGACTCAACGTCTTCTATATTGATTACAGAGTGTTACAAATATAGGCCACACCACACCCTTCCATATTCCACTCAACCGGGATACAAGGAGTTTCCAAGAATAGACTAACACCCCCCGCAGTCACAACAGGGAGTTAACGAACATTGAGACTAGAACGAAACTCGATGAAAACCGGCGTTGGTAGACCCTTGGTGAAGATGTCAGCATATTGAGAGGACGTGGGCACGTGGAGAACGCGCACAGCGCCCACGGCGACCTTCTCGCAGACAAAGTGGAGATCGATCTCAACATGCTTCATCCGTTGATGTTGGACGGGGTTGGAGGAGAGGTATACTGCGCTGACGTTGTCGCAATACACCAGAGTGGCCTTGGGCGGAGGAGAGTGAAGCTCCTGAAGAAGCTAGCGAAGCCAGGTGACCTCAGCAACTGCATTGGCGATAGCGCGGTATTCAGCCTCGGCACTAGAGCGGGAGACCGTGTTCTAGCATTTGGATGACCAAGACACCAGGTTGTCGCCGAGGAAGACAGCATAGCCGAAGGTAGACTGACGAGTGTCTGGACAGCCAGCCCAGTCGGCGTCAGAGTAGACTGTGAGGTCGGCGGCGGTAGAACGCTAAATGTACAGGCCCAAGTCCAAGGTTGCCTGAACATATCGTAGGATCCGTTTGAGAGCACTAAGATGGGGCTCTCGAGGATCATGCATGTGAAGGCAAATTTGCTGCACGGCGTAGGAAATGTCCGGGCAGGTGAATGTGAGATACTGTAGAGCTCCGGCGAGACTGCAAAAATCAGTCGGATCAGCAACGAGGGCACCTTCACTGGCTAAGAGTTTAGCACAAGTGTCCACTGGTGTGTTGCAGGGCTTGCAATCTGTCATGCCGGCACGATCCAAGATGTCAAGACAATATTGCCGCTGACTAAGGAGCAACCCAGAGGACTGCCGAGACACACTGATGCCGAGAAAGTGATGTAGTGCCCCGATATCCTTCATGGAGAACTCAGACTAAAGTGACAAGATAGTCCACTGAAGGAGACGGCTGGAGGAGGCAGTGAGAACAGTATCATCAACATAGAGCAGCAGATAGACCGTGTCAGTGCCCCGGTGAAGGATGAAGAGTGAGTTGTCAGACTTGGCCTCAAGAAACCCAAGAGACGTCAGAAATGAAGCAAAGCGACTGTACCAAGCTCGCGGCGCCTGCTTCAAGCCATACAGAGATTTGTTGAGATGACACACCATGTCAAGCCGGGAGGAATCAACGAAACCTGGCAGCTGTATGCAGTAGACAGTCTCTTGGAGCGTGCCGTGGAGGAACGCATTCTTCACATGCAGCTGATGAACCGGACAATCGCGAGAGATCACCAAGCTGAGGACGGTGCGAACAGTGGCAGCCTTCACAACAGGGCTGAAGGTCTTGTCGTAGTCGATGCCGGGGTGTTGGGTGAAGCCACGCAAAACCCAACGAGCCTTGTAGCGGTCGAGGGAGCCGTCGGCGTGGAACTTGTGCTTGAAGATGCACTTGCCGGTGACGATGTTGGCTTGGAGGGACGTGGGACGAGATCCCACGTTCGGTTGGCGAGAAGAGCATTGAACTCTTCCTCCATCTCCATCCGCCAGTTCGAGTCAGCCAAGGCGGCCCGATAGGTGCGAGGAACTGGTGAGAGAGGAGTGGTGTGGAGGTTCAGCCGAGTGACACCCTTGTGGATGCCATCCTTGCCACGAGTCGTCATAGCATGCTCATTGACGACCGGAGATGTGCCGAGTTGAAGAAACCAAGGAGCTGGGCCGCCATGGCACGCTGTGCGCGGGCGCGTTGGCACAGCGGCATGGGGCAGCAAGGCAGGCAGGCGCGGTGGCGGGCCGTCGGCCTGCCTAGGCACATGGGCCGCCGGATGGCCCGTGGCGGTGGAGAGAGTCGAGGAGGCTGCCCTGACTGAGGCCAGGCCGAAAGGCGGCGAGGCCCACCCAGTCGGATGGGTGGAGGCCGTGGTAGGGGTCGGCGAGGCAGGCGGCCCACCAGGAGGAGACGGCGGCCCAGCAGACAAAGAGGGAGGCCCGGCTTGAGGGGGTGCCTGTCCAGTGGGCAGCGGCGTGGCAGGAGCAGTACGGCCGGAGCCGGTGGTTTCCTGTATAGGTGCCAAAAAATCCTCCAAAAAATTGAGATCATCAGTAGAAGAGTTAGTGGTGATCTCGGCAAAAGGAAACGAATGCTCATCAAACACAACATGCCTCAAAATAATAATCCGGTTAGTAACAGGATCAAGACACCAGTACCCTTTGTGGTGGAGAGGATAGCCAAGAAAAATACACATCGTGGAGCGGGGTGCAAGTTTGTGTGGGGTGGTGGCAGAGAGGTTGGGGTAGCATTTGCAGCCAAAAACGCGAAGATGTGTGTAGGTAGGGTGAGCTCCATGTAAGGCGAAAAAAGGTGTGTGGTGAGCAAGGGTTTTGGTGGGGTGTTGATTAATGAGGTGTGCAGCTGTGTGAAGAGCTTCGACCCAAAAGGTGCCAGGTAAACTGGCCTGAAAAAGGAGAGAACAGACAATGTTGTTGTGGGAACGAAGAATACGCTCAGCCTTGCCATTTTGTGGGGAGGTGTGAGGGCATGACATCCTCAAGTGAACACCATTAGTGAGGAAGAAGGTGCGTGCGGCAGAGTTATTGAACTCACGGCCGTTGTCGCATTGGACGTTGCGAATGGTGGTGGCGAACTGAGTTTTAACATAAGCAAAGAAGTGCGACAAAGTGGAAAAGGTGTCGGATTTAAAGCGAAGTGGGAAGACCCAAACGAAGTGAGAACAATCATCCAAAATAACAAGATAGTATTTGAATCCTGAAACGCTAATGACAGGAGAGGTCCACAAATCACAATGAATCAACTCAAAATTGGCCGAGGCCCTGCTAAAGGAGTTCGTGAAGGGAAGGCAAACATGGCGACCGAGCTGACAAGCATGACACACTCCGGTGAGGCCTCCTTTGGAGATGGGGACGACAGTGGCAAGACGAGCGAGCACGTCGTGGCCAATGTGACCAAGACGGCGGTACCAAAGGACGGCGGTGGTGTCGGTGACGAGGGCGGTGGCGGACGAAGGTAGAGGCAAGGCATGACGGAGTGGGTAGAGCGGACTGGAGCTATTGAATCTGGCGATCACAGTCCAGGTGCGCAGGTCCTTCACAGAAAAACCAAAAGGGTCAAACTCAATAGAACACTAATTGTCAATAACAAAACGACAAACGGAAATAAGGTGCTTAATAATGAGTGGAGAACAAAGGATATCACGAAGAGTGAAAGAACGGTTGTGGTGTTGAATGGTGGATTGTCCTATGGAGGCGACAGGGATAGTGGATCCATTACCAACAACTATGTGAGAGGGACTGTTGGGATTGGGAGGGTGGGTGAGGGAAAAGATACCGGCATCGGAGGTCATGTGTGCAGTGGCACCCGTATCCATGTACCATTCATGCGTGGTGGGTTGGGGTAGAGTTGCGGTGTTGAAGGAGCCGGCGAGCGATGCTTGATCCCACTGTGCGGGGGCTCCACCAAGCCATCTAGCCGGTGTGGGCGGCGGCGTAGCGGCCTGGTGGGGTGGATAGCCCAAGCCGCCAGGAGCTGGGGGCGGCCCAAAGAAGCTGGCCAGCTGCTGCTGTTGAGGGAGTGCAGATGGGCCGCTGAGTGGGCCGGCGAAAGCCGTGCCAGCAAATGATGGGGCCGTCGAGCGAGGACCGAGGCTGCGGCTCACCTGGCCCGGCCACATCTGGATGGTCCCGGCCTAGGGATTGTACGGGGACGGCCACACCTAGGCCAGGAAGCTAGCGCCGGCCTTGGCGCCACCCGGAGTAGCGGCTTGTTGCTTGCCGCTGTTGCCGCCACCTCCGCGCCGCCGGCGGTTGCCACCGTGGCCGCCGCCTTGAGAGCCGCTGCTGCCGCCCTGATTTCCAGCGCCATAGCCGATGGAGTGCGCCGGGTTGGAGGCGCTGCTGGTTTTGGCGCCACCGTTGCCGCTAGCCGCACTGGCGAGGAAGACAGAGGCATCGGAGGTGGGTCACTTGGCATAGATCTCCTCGAGATGGAGCTACGAGCGCACCTCGGAAAAAGAAGGGAATGGCCGCTACATGGGCACGATAGTTTTCGAGTGACCAAATTTATCGGACAAACCGTTGAGCGCCATGAGGACGAGGGTGCGGTCACCGACGGGTTCGGCGAGGTCGCCGAGGGAGTCGGCCATGGCCTTCAACTTGCGGCAGTAGTCAACGACGGAGTGATCACCTTGGCGAAAGGAGTAGAATTCCACCTGGAGATTGAGGGCGCGATGTTCGCGGTTGCCAAGGAATTGATGCTCGAGCGACCACCAGACGTGGCGCGCCGTGGCGTACGGCGTTAGTACTTCTTGGAGGAGGTCATTGGAGATGGTGCCATAAAGCCAGCCGAGGACGACGCAATCCATCTGGGCCCAATCGGCGCAGTCGGGGTGGACGTCGTCGGAGAGAACGTGGTCCGTCAAGGCATATTTGCCGAGAGCCATGAGGAAGAGGCCATGCCAGCGAGTGTAGTTGGCAGCTACAACGTCAAGGGTCACTGGAACGACGGCCTTGACGTTCAGGACGCTCACCGCCTGAGAGTGGAGGGCGGTCAGTGCGTCGGCGTCGAGGGGAGGTGCGACGCAGCGGGGCGCGCCGGCCGGGGGTGCAACGTAGCCGGAAGGGGCCGCTGGGGCTTCTGGTGCAGTGCGCAGGGAAGCAAAAAGGGTGGCGAGGGCAGCCGGCACTGGCGACGAAGGGGTGAAGGTCGCGGCCGGCGCAGGTACAGAAGTGGCATCAGCGTCGGGGGTGCTGTCAGGTGTCGCAGTCGTCAGAGGAGGAGGACGTGCGAGGAAGGAGGAAAGGGCGACACAGGCGGCGCTGGAAGCCTTGGCCGCTGCGTCGTCGGCGACGGCGGAGGCAGTCGCGGGGTTGATGATGAGGCCTTCAGGCAACGGAAGGCGTCGCGAATGGCATCGGCGACGGCTTCCACCACCAAGTCGATCGACGCCGCGGTTGGGAGATAGGAGGCAGACGACATGGAGGCCGAGAGAAAGCTTTGTGGAAGCGTGTTATCGAAACTGCTCTGATACCATGATAGTGATAGAATGAATGACTCAACGTCTTCTGTATTGATTACAGAGTGTTACAAATATAGGCCACACCACACCCTTCCATATTCCACTCAACGGGGATACAAGGAGTTTCCAAGAATAGTCTAACACTCCGAGGTGAGGGGATGGTTTCCCCTCAACAGGCTTGGCCGGAAGTGCTCCCTAGTTGGGCGGCCGACGGCGGTTCTCCCCTGGCATGGTGGCACGAGCACGGTGCCGGCGTCGGGAAGCAATTGACGGCGCGGGGTATGGAGCCACCTAGGGGAGGCTTAGGGACATCTAACGGTGAGAAGGTGGCGCTTGAGCTTGCTTTGGAGTGGCGGAGTGCTTCGCGCAGCGGCAGTAAAGCCAGGCAGAGCACTGGCCTTTTGCTCAAGTGCGCATGCACGCAAGCGTATGTGCACGCGCGGCGGTGCGCCAATTGCGGCGGCGCTGGCGGCCTAGCGGCACTGCCTGTTGAAATTAATCTCGCGCCAAGCCTGTTCTGCTCCATCCCCTGTTTTCGGCCATACTCTGGTTTTTTGAGTCTGTTTTTCTTTCCAGCGTTTTTCGCACACATCGTTGCTTGTGACGGTTGTGCGCTGTATCTGTGAACTTCGACGCGTGCCTGTTCATGCGGGAAGTGCGTCCGAGTCTTAGGGAGGGAAAGTAGGGATGCGTGTGCTCCAGTCGTGGATACCGTAGCTTAGTTGGGAGGCATAGCGGACGTGCGCTAGTTGCATGGCGAGGAGCACTGCCGGTCATGGGATGACACGATCCAGTAGGGGGTCTCTGAGGCATGCTTTGCATTGTATATAAGTTGATCAAATGCATCAGAAAATGCTGCTAAGTTGGGGCGGCACAAAATCGCATCTCACCATTTTTTTCTCTACTTCTCGCTACGCGGGCGAGGGCCCGGACGAGGGCCCGGACACAGGCGCGAGCGCAGGCGAGGTCCCGGGCGCGGGCGCAGGCGCGGACGCGGACGCGGGCGCGGGGGGAGTGCATTTCATTGAACACCTTCAGTGCGGTGCTAACAATTGGTATCATAGCCTCGTTGCTTCCTGGTAGCCATGTCGGCGGCACGCTCAGCTTCACCCGGTGCACTTTCTCACACTCCACCACGACATCGTCGTCCATCGCCTTCGCCGGAGCCCGGCCGAGGACGACTGCGCAACCCGCGCGCACTGGAGGTCGTGGTGCAGCGTGTCATCAAGGAGTCGAGCGCCTCCGTCCAGTACCCGGTTTTGACGAGAACCAACTATGAGGAGTGGGCGCTCCTCATGACGGTGAACCTGCAGGCACAGGGTCTCTGGCAGGCCGTGGAGCCGGAGGAAGATGAGGAGGTTGAATACCGAGATGATCGACTTGCGCTGGCCGCCATTCTTCACGCAGTCCCATCCGAGATGCTACGATCGCTATCCACGAAGCGGACGGCGCAGGAGGCATGGGAGGCCATCAAGACTGTACGAGTCGGCGTGCGGTGCGTGCGCGAGGTGAATGAGCAGTAGCTACGGAGGGAATTTGCTGACATCGAGTTCAAGGAAGGAGAAACCGTCGACGATTTCTCCATCCGCATCACCGGCTTGGCCAACAGCATCCGTGTTCTTGGCGGTAATGTTCCAGAAACTGAGGTTGTCAAGAAATTACTAAATGTCATCCCCGAGTACTTGTCCCAGATTGTGATTTCAATCGAGACTCTTCTCGACGTCAATGAACTCACGATTGAGGAGGTCACCGGACGACTTCGCGCTGTTGAGCAGCGGAAATCCAAGTCCAAGACCGTCATCGACAAGAGTGGGCGCCTAATGCTCACTAAGGAGCAGTGGATGGCACGGCTCAAAATCCGCGAGCAGAGCGGTGAGGGCGGCGGTACCAGCCCCGGTGGCGTAACCGGCGGCTCCTCTAGTGGCGGCAAGAAGCGCAGCGGAAGGCGTGGCCGTGGGCGTGGCACCGATCGTGAGGGCAAGACCGGGCCGGGGCAAGAGCATCCCGGCGACAAATGCCGAAATTGCGGAAAAATGGGCCATTGGGCCAGGGATTGTCGCTCAAAGGGGAAGAAGGCGGAGGTCCATATGGTGGCGGGTGAGGATGATGAGCCCACGCTGCTAATGGCTCGTGCCATCGAAATTCCAATGGCATTCCCCACTTCAATGCCAGTCTCCCCGGTGCTGCAACCAACTGCTTCTAGCGACGGCGATCCCCTGCGGCTGGTGGAGGCGAAAGTATTCGCCCAACTGGGAGAAGAGGCAGATCCCGTCGATCTCTGGTACCTTGACACCGGAGCGACAAATCACATGACGGGCAAGCGCGAGGCGTTCGCGGAGCTCGACTCCAGCGTCGTTGGTACCGTTAAGTTTGGAGATGCATCGGAGGTCAAGATCGAGGGTCGAGGGACGGTCCTCTTCGCCTGCAAGAATGGAGAACACCGTGGCCTTACTAGTGTTTACTACATCCCGCGACTAACGGCAAACCTTGTCAACGTCGGGCAGCTCGATGAGAACGGGTGCGAGGCACTCGTCCGCGGCGGCGTGATGAGGATCCGTGACCGTGACCGCAACCTCCTGGCGTGCGTGCCTCGCTCGCGGAACAGGCTCTACTCCATCAAACTCACCCTCGCTCGCCCGGTCTGCCTTTCCGCTCGGAGCTCCGATGAAGCATGGCGTTGGCACGCCAGGTATGGTCATATCAGCTTCAAATCTCTAAGGCAGATGTCACAAGGTGATGTGGTACGTGGGCTGCCGCACATCGATCACGTCGATCAGGTGTGCGAAAGTTGCCTTGCGGGGAAACAGAGACGCATCCCGTTCCCGGAGAAGGTGAGGAATTTCGCCGAACATCTGCTCGACCTGGTGCACGGCAACCTCTGCGGTCCCATCTCGCCGGCAACACCAAGCGGAAACCGGTATTTCCTGCTGCTAGTCGATGACGTGAGCCGTTTCATGTGGCTTACTCTCCTAGCCAGCAAGGATCAAGCGCCAGCATCGATCAAACGGTTCCAAGCCATGGCGGAGGTTGAGTCCGGGTGCAAGCTGAAGTTGTTGCGAACTGATCGCGGTGGGGAATTCACCTCGGTGGAATTCGGTGACTACTGCGCAAAGCAGGGTGTGCAGAGGCAACTCACGGCTCCATATTCACCACAGCAAAATGGCGTCGTCGAGCGCCGGAATCAGACGGTGGTCGCCATGGCCCACTCGATGCTGAAGGCAAAGGGCCTCCCAGGAAAGTTTTGGGGGGAGGCGGTCTCGACGGCCGTATTCCTGCTCAATCGGGCGCCGACGCGGTGCCTCAACGGGAAGACACCGTATGAAGCCTGGCACGGTGTTCGTCCGGCGGTACATTTCCTGTGGACGTTTGGTTGCGTCACGCACGTCAAGGATACAAGACCAAATCTTAAGAAGCTGGATGATAGAAGCAGGCCAATGATTTTCGTCGGCTACGAGGGAGGATCAAAGGCGTACAGGGTCTATGACCCCAACTCCCGCCGCGTGCACGTCACGCGGGACGTCGTGTTCGACGAAGGGGCGAGCTGGGACTAGAACACGCAAGGCGGAGGAGATCCGAACGACCGTCATGGCTTCACAATGGAGTACTCGGTGGAGCCGACAGGCAATGCTGCATCGGCTCTAGCTCCTCCAGGTGTGTCGCACTCGTCGCCCGCCACGCCACCGGCACCGTCGCCGCAGCCGGGCACGCCACAATGGTGTGGCGCGACTCCAACCGCTGAACCGGGTTTGGTGCAGGGTGAACCTGTGGAGTTCACCTCGCCTCCTAACAACTTCGACGACGATGATCTTGATGATGACCACGACGACGCGCCACTCCGGTTTCGTACCGTCGACAACCTGCTCGGCCCGACATCACCTCCAGGATTGGCTGAGCACCAAGTGGACGCGGGCGAGCTCTTCTTCACCACTGCAGAGGAACCATCATCATTCAAGGAGGTGGAGCAGCATCAAAGCTGGCGATGCGCCATGATTGAGGAAATGGACTCGATCAACGACAACAACACGTGGAATCTTGTTGATCCCCTGCCGAGTGTGCGCCCGATCAGCCTCAAGTGGGTGTACAAGGTGAAGCGCAACGAACTCGGAGACATCGTCAAGCACAAGGCGCGGCTCATCGCCAAAGGATATGTCTAGCGCGCTGGCATCGACTTTGAGGAAGTCTTTGCTCCGGTGGCGCGCATGGAATCAGTGCGTCTGTTGCTGGCGGTCGCCGCACATGAAGGATGGCCAGTCCACCATATGGATGTCAAGAGCGCGTTCCTGAATGGCGATCTCACCGAAGAAGTGTTCGTCCAGCAACCTGCAGGCTTTGTCGTCGACGGACAAGAACACAAGGTCTATCGTCTTACCAAGGCGCTATACGGTCTTCGTCAAGCACCTAGGGCCTGGAATGCCAAGCTCGACGTGAGCCTCTGCTCGCTTGGTTTCCAGAAGAGTGTCACCGAGCCGGCAGTGTACAAACGCGGAAGCAGCTCCAACAAGCTGATCGTGGGTGTCTACGTTGACGACCTGATCATCACTGGTTCGAGCGACAGCAACATTGATGAGTTCAAGCAGGAGATGCGCACGCTATTCAAGATGAGTGATCTCGGTCTACTCTCTTACTATCTCAGTTTGGAGGTAAAACAAGGGGCGGCGGGTGTCACATTGTGCCAGGCAGCTTATGCCGGCAAGCTGCTCGACAAGAGTAGGATGGGGGAATGCAATCCCTATCTCACACCGATGGAGGCACGGCTGAAGCTGAGTAAGCAGAGTGAAGCTCCATTGGTGAACGCAACGGAGTACCGCAGCATCATTGGTGGGCTCCGATATTTGGTGAACACTCGGCCGGACTTCGCATACTCAGTGGGTTACTTGAGCCAATTTATGGAGGAACCGCATGAGGATCACCAAGCCGCTGTCAAGCATGTGCTAAGGTATATTGCAGGGACCCGGAACCACGGCATTCACTATGCCAGAAAATTGGATTGCCGGCCAATTCTTCAAGGCTTCAGTGACAGCGACATGGCCGGTGATCTGGACACACGGCGAAGCACGAGCGGCGTTCTGTTCTTTCTCGGCAGCAGCCCTATCACCTGGCAATCAGCAAAGCAAAAGGTGGTGGCACTATCATCCTGCGAGGCGGAGTACATCGCTGCATCGACTGCTGCCTGTCAGGCAATCTGGCTAGCTCGGCTCTTGAGCGATCTCCTTGATGCAGAGCCTGGAGCGCCGGAGATCAAGGTGGACAACAAGTCCACCATAGCAATGTCAAAGAACCCCGTCTTTCACGATCGGAGTAAGCACATTGACACTAAATACCATTTCATCCGTGAGTGTGTTGACGGCGGGAAGATTTCGCTGGAGTACATTCGCACAGAGGAGCAGCTGGCGGACATACTGACAAAGCCGCTCGGTCGAGTTCGGTTCCAGGAGCTGTGCCAAGGGATCGGCATCGTCGAGCTCACAGGCATTGGCGACAAGAATTAAGGGGGAGAATGTTGAAATTAATCTCGCGCCAAGCCTTTTCTGCTCCATCCCCTGTTTTCGGCCATACTCCGGTTTTTTGAGTCTGTTTTTCTTTCCAGTGTTTTTCGCACACGTCGTTGCTTGTGACAGTTGTGCGTTGTATCTGTGAACTTCGACACATGCCTGTTCATGCAGGAAGTGCGTTCGAGTCTTAGGGAGGGAAAGCAGGGATGCGTGTGCTCCAGTCGTGGATACCGCGGCTTAGTCGGGAGGCATAGCGGACGTGCGCTAGTTGCATGGCGAGGAGCACCGCCGGTCGTGGGATGACATGATCCAGTAGGGGGGTCTCTGAGGCATGCTTTGCATTGTATATAAGTTGATCAAATGCATCAGAAAACGCTGCTAAGTCGGGGCGACACAAAATCGCATCTCACCGTTTTTCCTCTACTTCTCGCTACGTGGACGCGGGCGCGGGCGAGGGCCCGGACATGGACGCAGGCACGGGTGAGGTCCCGGGCGAGGGCCCGGACACGGACGCGGGCGCGGGCGAGGTCCCGAGCGCGGGCGCAGGCGCGGACGCGGGCGCGGGCGCGGACGCGGGGGGAGTGCATTTCATTGAACACCTTCGGTGCGGCGCTAACACTGCCATCATAGGAAAACAGTGGGGTGAGGAGATGGGGAGGCTGTCATATAGCTCACCTTGCGGCAGCTGGGAGGCAGCACACCGAAGCTTGGCGGAAGAGGGTTGAACGACGGGCGACGAGGTTCGGCGTCGACACGCGGTTCACCGGGACGATTCAAGGCTGTGGCGTCGTGCGTGCAGTTGGTCCGGGCGTCATCGCGTCCCAGCCTAGCTGCAGCGTCGTCCTCGCTCAAGCGCAAACGTCTCCTTTCCCCTCCGGGCTCGACTCGGACGCGAGGGCTCGCGGTGAGCTCTGGTAGCCGAGCAGTGGGTCTGGGGCTCCTGCTCTGGTGCCGAGCCAAGGCGAGGCGGGGGTGCGCAACGTGGCGGCGTGCAGCGAGTGTGCGCGGTCGAAGAGAACTAGGCGGGGAAAAAAAAGAAGATGGCTTCGGCTGGGTGTTATAGAAAGGGCGTCCTCCACTCGACGGCTTGGGCGGGAAGCGAGGTAGCGGTGGTCGTCGGCCTTAACTAAATCGACATGGGCGTCGTCCTTCTCTCCCTCTGGCAGACGTGCGAGTCTGTCTTGGGCGAGGACGCGTGTGACGTAGGGAATGCAGGGAAGTCGTCGTCCATTATAGGCGGTATGGTGCTTGTCCTTCATCCCTATGCAGTTGCTGTGGCCGGGACGGGCGCGTGGCGGCAGTAAGTTGCTTGGACTGCATCCACTCGGGGCTGCTCGAAAGAAGGAGAGGACACAGGATTCGTGGCCAGTGACGAACGCAAAGGGGCGACCCTGTGTGTCCCTGTATGGCTGACGCGGTGGGGTACGGCGTCGGCTGTCAGCAAAACGCACTTGATCGCTCACTCCGATCAGTGGAAACTGAAACTCTGAAGCTTTTTGGATGGCTCCGGTACTCTGAAGACTGAAGAACAGAGTCGCACAAAAAAAACAGAGAGCTTTTGGTGCAGCATAATGCCTGCTGCTTTTCTGAATTTCTCTTCTATTTATTCTTCTCCATACTGAGAGTTAATTAGTTACATGCACAACCAAAACCCTATCTTACCGGATCCACTACTGATCGATTTGAGCACGATCTGAAACCGGGTCTTAGCAGCTGAAAAATAGCAACGTGAAAAACTGAAAAGAAACTAACTCACCAGCCGAATCCAATGTAGTTCTGACCGGCTCACTACATTTAACTGCATCTGAAACTAATTCAACAATGGTTACAGCACACAAGATTACACTTCAAATGCTATCATTTTCCCCCCTAATCTTGATGTGCTTGAACCTGAAACAGCCCCAATTTCTTCCTTAGCTCCTGAAAACGAACTTTGCCCAATGGCTTAGTCAGAATATCAGCAAGCTGGTCCTCTGAAGATACATGCTCCACTTTCAATTTCTTCTCTTCAACACGTTCTCCGATGAAATGGAAACGAGTGTCAATATGTTTGCTTCTGTCGTGGAGCACTGGATTCTTGCAGAGGTCTATTGCAGACTTGTTATCAATCTTCAGAACAGCACAACAAGGATCTTCAAGCATCAGTTATCCAAGCAACCTACTGAGCCAAACTCCCTGACAAGCTGCAGTAGTAGCGGCAATATACTCAGCCTCACATGAAGATAATGCCACCACCTTCTGTTTTTGAGACTGCCAACTAACCAAATTGTTCCCCAACATGAACAAAACGCCGGTTGTGCTTTTCCTATCATTTGTGCCTCCAGCCAAATCACTGTCACTGAAACCAGTTAGCTGAAGCTTCCCTCCATCTTTGCTATACCTACAGCCATACTTCAGTGTTCCATTTACATATCTTATTATGTGTTTGACTGCAGCCCAATGTTCAGTGGTAGGGGCCTCCATGAACCTGTTTACATAACCCACCGAAAAAGCTAGGTCTGGTCTAGTGTTCACTAGATACCTGAGACTCCCCACCACACTTCTATAAAGAGTTGCATCAACAAGCCGACCTGATCCTTCCCTGCTCAGTTTCAGCCTGCACTCCATTGGAACATGAGTAGTGTTGCATCCTTCCATGCTAGCTTTAGCGACAATCTTCTCAGCATATGCAGCCTGGCAAATTGTCACACACTACTTGGACTGACAGACCTCCATCCCTAAGTAGTAGCTCAGCAGGCCAAGGTCACTCATGCTGAACTTTGTTTGCATTTGCTTCTTGAAATTTTCAATTTCCAGCACACATGCTCCTGTGATTATCAAATCATCAACATAGACTCCAATAATCAGTCTTTTTTCTCCACATCCTCTAGAGTATACAGCATGTTCTACTGCTGATCTGGAAAATTTTAGAGAACTCAGACACTCATCTAACTTTGCATTCCAAGCTCTCGGAGCCTGTTTTAGGCCATACAGTGCTTTCTTGAGCTTCAACATCTTTGTTGGATTGTCTTCACTAATGAAACCTGGGGGCTGGACAACATAAACATCTTCCTCAAGTTCTCCATTCAAGAAAGCAGACTTTACATCCATATGGTGAATTTCCCATCCACCTTGAGCAGCAAGGGCAATCAGCAATCGCACTGTCTCAATTCTTGCTACTGGTGCAAAAACCTCATCATAATCAACACCATGTTGTTGGACATACCCCTTTGCAGCCAGCCTTGCTTTGTACTTAGAGACCACACCATTTGCATCACGTTTGATTTTAAACACCCACTTTAACCCAATTGGCTTAAATCCTACTGGCAAATCAGTTAGTGTCCAAGTATTGTTACCTTATATTGAGGTCATTTCCTCGATCATTGCTTTCCTCCAGTAGCTTTGCTTCTCTACCTCGGTGAAACTTGTTGGTTCCTCCATCGCCAGCATACATTCATCATCGTAGTCGAAATCGAGTATCGGCATCGTGGTGGCAAGTGTGTTCGCCACCATTCTGTATCTTCGAGACGCCTCATCGGACCCATCACTGGCATTGCTTGGAGGAGTACAAAACTCCACTCCTGGGAGACTTGATGCATGTATCACCGGCTCGACCACCTCTCCCGGGGACGCCACGGCTGGCGTACTTGATGTGATCGGTGAAATGCTCCCTGCTTCTTGGGCCGTTGCCTGATCTATGGTGCCACCATCATGAATCGGTGCTGTGAAATTCTCCACAGAAAACTCCACGTATGTGTCTTCATCGTCCTCTTGATCACCTCCGTGATTGCCCCAATTCCAGAATGTTGTCTCATCAAAGACAACGTCACGCGACACGCACACACGTTGCGCCACCGGATCATACATCCGGTAGGCCTTAGTTCCATCTTCATAGCCAATGAAAACCATCCTTGTACCACGGTCATCAAGCTTCCTCAAGTTTGGCCTCGCCGTCTTGACATGTCCAACACATCCAAACACACGCAGGTGTTTGACCGTGGGACGTCGACCATGCCACGCCTCATATGGCGTCACCCCGTCAAGGCTTTTCGTTGGCGACCTATTCAGCACGTACACCGCTGCCACAACTGCCTCTCCCCAAAAGTAAGCCAGCATACCGACCGCCTTCAGCATGGAACGTGCTGTGGCGAGCACAGTTTGGTTTCGCTGCTCGACGACACCGTTCTGCTGTGGCGAGTAGGGTGCAGTGAGCTGGCGCTTCACCCCACGATCGGCGCAGTACTCCATGAACTCCACAGAGGTAAACTCCCCTCTGCGATCGGTACGCAACGCCATCAGCTTCCTCCCGCTCTCGACCTCGACACCGGCCTGGAACTGCTTGATCGCCTTTGCCGCCTCGTTCTTCCCGGAGAGAAGGCGGATCCACATGAATAGGCTCATATCGTCGACGAGCAGTAAGAAATATTTCTTTCCCCCTGGTGTCGCTGGCGCAATCGGCCCACACAGGTCGCCGTGCACCAGCTCGAGCACTGCCTGCGCCCTATACTTAGCCTCCTTCGGAAACGGCGTTCGCCGTTGCTTGCCCGCGAGGCACCCATCGCAGAGTTGATCAACATGATCAATCGCCGGGAGCCCACGGACCATATCACCTTGTGCCAGCTTTCATAACGCCTAAAAATTTAGATGGCCAAAATGGGCGTGCCATCGCCACGCCGCTTCGCCACTGCTCGCCACCAAACACACTGGCTTCGCTAGGCTTAGCTTGAGGATGTAAAGGAAACCGGTGGAGCGCTTTGCCTTGGCGAGTAGGAGATCACCGGGATCACGTAGTGTCAGAACACCGTGTCTAATATGCGTGTCGTAGCCACGCGCGTCGAGCCGACTGATGCTGATAATGTTCTTGCAGAGCTTCGGGATGTAGTACACCGCCTCCAACGAGCAATGATCGTCGTTCTTGCACTGGAACAACACCGTCCCGCGTCCACGGATATCGACCACCGAGCCGTCTTCGAACTTCACAGTCCCCACGACTCCGGTGTTGAGCTTGGTGAACGCCGAGCGTGCGCCGGTCATGTGACTCGTGGCCCCTGTATCCAGGAACCACTCATCCGTCTTATCTTTGTCGCCCCCGTCGCCCAGCTCCACTGAGTTCGCCCTTTTCTCAGTGAGATGCACCTCGTGCACATGAGGTGTCCGACCGAGTGTCACCTCGCTGGCGAGGGACAACCCAACCACGTGCGCCATGAGCAGGGTCGGCTCCTCCTCCTCCCCTTGTGTTAGATTGGCCTCCGCCTTGCGCGGCCGCCATGGCTTGTGGCATTGCTTGGTGTAGTGGCCGTAATTGTTGCAATTGAAGCACTTCACCTTGGCGAGATCATAGCCACCGCCGCTGGTGGACGTGGCCTCCTTCCCTTTCGGCGAACCAGCGCTCTTGCGTCGATTGTCTTGACCATCACCACCCTTTTCGCCGCCACTGGAGCCTTCATGCTCCCTTTGCCTCATGCACGTCATCCACTGCTCCTCGGTGAGGAGCAGCTTGCCGCCGGTGACTTCTCCCTCATCGTCGCTGCAGGACAACCGGCCGACGAGTTCCTCCATGGGCATGGTCTTAATGTCGAGCAACTGCTCAATTGAAATAGCCACCTACTTGTATTTCTTTGGAACAACACGAAGGAATTTCTTGTTCACGTACTGGTCTTCCATCTCACCCCCCATGTCGCGGATATCCATGACGACAGACGTGAGCCGCATGGCGAATTCTTCCGGTGCCTCACCATCCTTGAAGCGCATGGACTCGAATTGTTGCCGGAATGCCTGCTCCTTGGCCTCCCGGACACGGTCGACGCCAACCCGCATGGTCTTGATGGCGTCCCACGCCGCCTTCACCGTGTCATGTTTGGCCAGTGCTCGCAACATCTCGCGAGGCACGGCCTGCAGAATCGCAGTGAGCGCCGCCCGATCCTCACGATACTCGGCGTAGCCTGGATCAATCGCTGCCCAGAGACCCTGCGCTTGCAGGTTGACGCGCATGAGCAGTGCCCAATCGGGGTAGTTGGTCCTTGACAACACCGGGAGACGGGCAGCGTGCCCAGTGTCTCTCCCCTGTGGCACGAGTGGGAGGCTTGTGCCGTCTGCGCCGCTCCCGCCTCCACACCCACTGCTGCTTCCGCCACCGCCGCCGGTGCGACGTCCAAGCGGAGTATAGCGCCTGCCGTCATCAGACATCGTCGCAGGATCGGTGGTACCGCTCTGATACCAAATGTCAGCAAAATGCACTCGATCACTCACTCCAATCAGTGGAAACTGAAACTCTGAAGCTTTTCGGATGGCTACAGTACTCTAAAGACTAAAGAACAGAGTCGCACAAAAAGCAGAGAGCTTTTGGTGCAGCGTAATGCCTGCTGCTTTTCTGGTTTTCTCTTCTATTTATTCTTCTCCATACTAAGAGTTAATTTGTTACATGCACAACCAAAACCCTATCTTACCGGATCCACTACTAATCGATTCGAGCACGATCTGAAACCAGGTCTTAGCAGCTGAAAAACAGCAACGTGAAAAACTGTAAAGAAACTAACTCACCAGCCGAATCCAATGTAGTTCTGACCGGCTCACTACATTCAACTACATCTGAAACTAATTCAACAATGGTTACAGCACACAAGATTACACTTCAAATGCTATCATCGGCTGCATCTGGGTTGGCCTGCCCCGGAGCAGCGACGTGCAGGTGGCACGGTCCCGCAGCAAGCAGCCCGATGTCTAGGCGAACGCGGCGCCTCCGGCTCGTCAGCGGCGCGACGCGCAAGCTGTGAGGCAGCACATGGCGAGCTAGGCACGACGGCTGCTTGGGCGGCGCGAAGAGAGGTAGCCGGCGCGGATGCGGCTGGCTAGAGGGTCTTGGCGAAATCCCGGCGGCGACGTTGGCTGTGGTGAGGCTCACCGGCGGGCACGGCTTGGTGACGGCCATGGTGGCGCGGCGGCCAGCCGTGGCGCACGGCGGCACACGACGCGGCATGGCCCGGCGTGCCGTGTGGCTCGACGCGTGCTGTGGCATGCCGTGTGGCTCGAATGCTGCTGGACGGGATGGGCCGGCCTGTCTCCTTGCTGGGCTTGTGCGAGGGATTGGCTGGCCTAGAACAGGGAAGGGGAAAGGCCTCGATGGGCTGCTCCACAAGTTTGGCCGGCTATCCAGACAATTTAGCTGGGCCAGGAGGTCTGTGTTAGCACTATTCTAGTTGGGATGGGCCAGCCCACTAGGAGATAGACTTTGGGAAAATATGTTTTTAAGTCTTGAAAATACTCTTTATTAGGAAGAGTGGTCAAAAATATTTTATTTGCTAATTGGAGTTGGGTTTGAATAAACTAATTCATAACCCAATTGTTCCTTCATTTAGGTCCGTGTATTTTATTCGTATTTTAACAATTGGGGTTTAAATAGATAGTCTTGGTCCCTGTATTTCTTTTGTATTCTGAAAAATGGGAGATTAATTAAGTGAATATTGTACTTCATATACTTGGATGATATTTTTTGCATTTTAGAATTTGTCTTGATTTCTTTTCCAAAAGATATTTGTAATATCATCTTGGCTAATATGTATATTTATATATTATTCAAGTTTTGTATGTCATTGGTACTTAGGTATTCAGGAATGAAAATAACCCTACCTTTTATTGCCATATTACAAACTTGATTGCCAGCTTGTATATTTACCAATTGGAAATTAAATTGGTATTATAACTTGGTATACTCTGAGATTTAATACTTTCTTGGTTCGATTTAGTGGGGATTATCAAGCAAGTCATACAAAGACACAACATGATGCAAAAATTTTTAAAAAGTTCAAAATTTTACAGATTTTTGTTGCTACAATTCTCAGGATGTTACACCGGGCTTCACCGATGTGCCATCCGAATCCCCTGGAGAGCCGCACCCTGGAGCACCACACCATCGCCAGCCTTTCCTTCCATGTCGACATCTTATTCTCACCCCAAGCCACTACCAACGCCATTCCCCACTATCGGTGAGCTCCCCACCGAATTCCTTGCACCTATTCTCCCTAAGCGCCGCCAAACAGCACCTGGCCAAAACTATTGAGTACTCACTCAACGAGTCAAGCTCCTCGTCGTCGACCTCATTCCGCGGTGCCATGTACAGTCTTGCGCTGCCATCGGTCTCCCTCTCGCCGATTCCCTCGCCTATGTAACGCCCAGAAATTCACCACCGAAATTCTGAACATTCATGTGTATAAAATCCCTATCCAGGAAAGTCAGGGTACACAACACCAAGTTGCCATATAGAGTGCGTCTTACAAACAGAATAAAATTGTCTTACATAAATGCAGCGGTAAGGATAAATAAAGTCTATATACAGCTAACCAAGCGAAAGCTTCCAATCCACAGGCATCTTGACGGCGGAGCCAGCCTAGTCCTCCAGTTACTCCTCATCAGACACGTACTCCACCACTAAGAGGGGAAAAAGGAGCAAGACTGAGTACCACCCATACTACTCAACAAATCACATCCACGAATATGCACAATGCAAAGGGGGCAAGGATAGGCTGGAAGTTTATTTGCATAAAAACAGTTGTAAACCATAGTAGTTCGCAAACGGTAAAAAGGTTGATTAATTGATCAATATTAATCCTCCACTGATCAACGTTACACCGTGTTAACCAGGCCCAACCATCCATCTGAACAATACCAGTTCCATTAAGTCTAGTTAATTAGGTAAGGATGAGACTAATCACGGTGAGTCCTGATCAATCGCCATTATCCGCGGGAGCGGCTATTCGAATAGATTTAACTCTGATCAGAGGTGTACAACTGTACCCACAAGACACAGCCCCACACACGTTCCCGTGCTCCAACGTGTCACCACGACACCCCGCGAGAGGTTGTGACAGGACCATTCACGCAACCTTTCCCTAACCATCCACACCATGCTGAGGTTGCACCTGCCGACAGGGCACACCATATCGGCCAGGCTACCCCCCCCCCCTTGTGCCACCATGGATCCAAAAGCCGATCAACCCATCCCCGGGCCGACCTAACTCCATCACGCCCATTCTCACCATCGGTGCCTAGGAGAGGGAGAAGGGATGCTACAAGCCCAGCCATTGCCCACGCCGGCTTGTGAAAAGTACGATTAATTGCGCAAGGGATTCCTGCAAACCAGTCCTTAATTGCCATGGGTGCGACCAACAAAACCATGCACCCACAGCCCACCATTTAGGTCAAATTTTAGTAATTTCACATTAACATATCCAAAGTTCTATTTTACGACATTGAGTCAAACCAAGAATGTAAATGTTAATATTTGATTCCCAGGTGAACTAATAGTTTCTAAGCATGGCTAAACATCCTAGGAATAGTATTCTAATCATGTTGTTACCCAGGTGACAAGGGACAAGGTTCAAATACTAAGGTATAGTCCTATATATATAAAGGTTATAATCCATACCACATGAAATAATAAAAACGTGCAGATTTATTTAAATAAACGAAGCACTTTAGCAAAAAGTAGGTGCAAAATGATCACAATTATAGTGTGACTTGCCTTGCTCCGGCTCGACGTACTCGGCTACGACCTCGTAGTAAACGAGAGGGTCGACTGCGTCAGATTCTATAACAGACAATGCACAAACAATTAAAAACAGTACATGAGAGTAGCCAAACATGAGCTGAAAATATTTTTAATGAATTCTTGGCATTTTTCTAGATTTAATGAAATTTGAATGGACTTAATCGGAGTTCGTATGAATTAGTTATGAATTATTAAAGTTTCATAGTGTTTTTCCTATACAAAACAATTACCAACCGATTTATTGCGCAATTAAAAGGCATTAATGGCGTCACCCAAGGGGAAAACGGCACTGACCAGTGGGCCCCACCCGACGGTGACCCAAGGGCGCCGGCGCGTGGCGAAGACGACGGCGGTGGCGGCGCGGCTCGACAGCATCTGGAGTGGCGGCGAGTGGTGGCCGAAGATGGCGAGGACTTGGGTGCGCGGTGGCGGCGGTGTTTGGGGGCATGAGGAGGCACGGTAGGTTGGGGGAAAGGCGGAGAAAGGGGATGGGGAGGTTTTTATGGGCTCGGGAGGTGAAGTGGTGGCCGGATTTTGGGCGGCAACGGCCGGTGAAGTGGGGAGGACGCGTGGCGGCCGGCGAGCGGGACTCGGCGCGGATTTGAGGGGAAAATGGGCGATTGCAGCGCGGATGAGGGAGAGGGTGGTGGTCTTGGTCTCCTGGGCGTGCGGCGTGGGCGCGGGAAGCGCGGGAGAGGCGGCGGCGTGGCTGACGTCAGCCCGCCTCCTCCGGCCGGAGGTTAGGGGAGAAGCTGACAGGCGGGGCCCGCTTGTCAGCGCCCCTAACTGCAACGGGCAGCACAGCAAGATGGGCCGGCCCGAGTGCGAGGAGAGCGAAGCCGAGGGGAGACAGGCCTGCGGGCTCGTGGGTTGGCCGGCACAGGAGCTGACCGGCGGTCTAGGAGGGAGGAAAAAAGGAAAAAGAGAAAAGAAAAGAAAAGGAAAAGGTTTTCCCAGCCCAATTTAATTCCGATAATGGTTTTTGATTTATTAAAAATACTTCCAGTACTCTAAAAATTCCAATAAAAATCCTATTAATATATTTTGGAAAGAGGAATAAAAGAAAATTATTCCCAGCCACGATAATTTATTTTTTTGCATTTTTGCATTTTTGCATTTAATTAATTCACTTGGCTATTTTATTTTATTTTTCTTGGGACATTTTCTCGGGTATATTTTGTGTGGCTCTCTTTAAGAGGAAAAATTTAGGGTGTGACAAACAAACCCCCCTTAAACGGAATCTCGTCCTCGAGATTCGGACGTGCTGGCGAAGAGGTGTGGATAGGCGGACTTCAGTTCATCCTCTCGCTCCCATGTGGCTTCTTTCTCTAAATGGTGGCTCCACTGTACCTTGCAGAATCTAATCACCCGGCTTCGGGTGTTCCTTTCACTGATCTCCAAGATCTAAATTGGCTTTTCCACATAGGTAAGGTCCTCCTGGATCTTGATCTGCTCCAGATCGCCCTGTTCAGCTGGTATCCTCGGACATTTCTTCAGTTGTGACACGTGGAACACGTCGTGTATACCTGCCATTGAAGCTAGGAGGCCCAACTGATATGCTACTTCGCCTTTACGAGCTAGCACTTGGTAGGGTCCCATGAAACGAGGTGCTAGCTTCCCCTTGGTTTGGAACCTGTGTACCCCGCGGAGTGGTGTGACGCAAAGATACACATAATCTCCTTCCTTGAAACTTAGATCTCTGCGACGGTTGTCGACGTAACTCTTCTATCTGGATTGAGCTGTCCTTAAGCGCTCCCGTATTATGGCCACCTTCTCTTCCGCCTCTTTGAGTGCATCGGTTCCGAATACCTAGCGTTCACCTGTCTGATCCCAGAAAAGGGGTGTACGGCACTTCCTGCCATACAGGGCTTCGAACGGTGCCATCTGCAAGCTGGCTTAGTAGCTATTGTTGTACGAGAACTCGGCATAGGGTAGGCTCTTATCCCATGTCCCTCCGAAGTCCAACGCACAAGCCCTTAGCATATCCTCCAATATCTGATTGATTTTTTCAGTCTGACCATCAGTTTGTGGATGATAAGCTGTGCTAAAGTTTAGTCGAGTTCCTAGTTCTGCTTGTAACTTCGGCCAAAACTTGGAAGTGAACTAGCTACCACGGTCGGATACAATCCTCTTGGGTATTCCGTGTAAACACATTATGCGAGCCATGTACAGTTCTGCCAGTCTTTTACCCGAATATGTTGTATGCACAGGGATGAAATGAGCAACCTTGGTGAGTCGGTCAACGATCACCTAGATTGAGTCATATCCTGAAGATGTGTGGGCAACCCAGTGATGAAGTCCATTCCGATCTCTTCCCACTTCCACTCTGGGACTCTAAGCGGCTGTAAAAGTCTGGCAGGCCATTGGTGTTCTGCTTTGACTCGCTAGCATACATCACAAAGTGACACGAATTCTGCAATTTCTCTTCTCATGCTGGCCCACCAAAACTTTGTTTTGAGGTCTTGGTACATTTTAGTGCTTTCGGGATGAATGGAGTACTGCATCTCATGAGCTTCCCGGAGGATTAAGTCTTTGAGTTCTTTGTTTTCTAGGACGCACAATCGTTCTCTCATCCAGACTGTCCCGTTATCGTCTTCCATGAATCCTTGGGCTTTTCCAACTCTCATGTTCTTCTTAAGTTCTTTGATCTCGGGATCATTCGCTTGGGCCTCACGAACTTGATCAAAGAGTGTGGGCTGGGCCTCTAGGGCTACCACGAATCCAGGGTCAACAATACCCAGATTCAGATGTTTGAACTCCTGCTGCACTTCCTTGCACAACGTCTCTGCTCGAGCGGGGTTGCAGTAACTTTTCCTGCTCAAAGCGTCTGCCACGACGTTGGCTTTTCCCAGGTGGTAGTGTATTCCCACATCATAATCTTTAATCAATTCCAGCTACCTTCTTTGACAGAGGTTTAGGTCAGGCTGGGTAAATATGTATTTCAGGCTCTTGTGGTCCGTATAAATTTCACTGCGGTTACCGATGAGGTAATGCCGCCAAATCTTCAATGCATGGACCATTGCAGCCAATTCCAGGTCATGTGTCGGATAGTTGCCCTCATGGGGGCGTAACTGGCGTGATGCGTAGGCTACCACTCTACCTTCTTGCATCAACACGCATCCTAGCCCTTGGCGAGATGCATCACAGTACACCTAGAAGTCTTTCTTGGGATCTGGCAAGACCAGGACCGGTGCCGAAACTAACTTCCTTTTGAGTTCTTCGAAGCTGCGGTTGCACTCGGCTGTGCAGACAAACTTTACATCTTTCATCAACAATTGAGTCATGGGTCTCTCAATCTTCGAGAAGTTCTCGATGAACCGGCGATAATACCCCACAAGTCTGAGGAAACTCCGCACTTGTGTCACTGTCTTGGGCGATTTCCAATTGGTAACAGACTCCACATTCGTTGGATCCACAGCAACTCCCTAGGTAGTGATGATGTGTCCGAGGAACTGCACTTCTCCCAGCCAAAAGTCGCATTTGCTAAACTTGGCATATAACTGATGCTCTCTCAACTTCTCGAGAACCAAATGGAGATGTTGCTCATGCTCTTCTGTTGATTTCAAGTAGATCAGGATATCGTAGATAATAACCACCATGAACTTGTCCAAAAACTCCATGAACACCTTGTTCATCAGATTCATAAAGAAGGCCGGTGCATTTGTCAGTCCAAAGGACATAACCATGCACTCGTACAACCCATACCGAGTGGTGAAAGCTGTCTTCGGTATATCCTCTTCCCGGATCCTCAGCTGATGATAGCCTGATCACAGGTCTATCTTGGAGAAGATGGTGGCACCCTTCAATTGATCGAAAAGATCATCAATCCTTGGCAAGGAGTACTTGTTCTTGATGGTGACGTCATTTAGTGCACGATACTCCACGCACATCCGCTTTGTTTTGTCTTTCTTTTCCACAAAGATGATTGGTGCACCCCAAGGCGATGTGCTTGGTCGGATGTAACCCTTCTGTAGCAGATCGTCGACTTGCTTCTTGACTTCTGCCATCTCGTTCGGTGCCATTCTGTACGGCCTTTTGTATATTGGCACTGTTCCAGGTGCCAAATCGATTTTGAACTCGATTTCCCTTTCTGGTGGCATCCCCGGTAGATCTTTCGGAAACACATCCGGGTATTCCCTCACTATCGAAATTTCCTCTATTTTCCGCTTTGCCTTCTTCCCACCTTCCGACGGTTGCTCTGCTGTGACCTGATTCAAGCTTGCTTCCTGTCGCTGTGGCACCGGTGACTTGAAGATAACGACCCTTCCCTCCGGACTGGTTACTGTAACAGTGCGGTCGGCGTAGTTGATCACTCCTTTGTGTCAGGTCAACCAATCCATCCCTAGGATGACATCTGGGTCTTTGGATTCTAGAAGGATGAGATTGGCTAGAAAGTGTGATCCTTGGATTTCTAGACTCACTGAAGGGCTATAGTGAGCTGTGGTCATGCGGTTCTTAGGTGTGTGAACCCGCATAAGGATCTTAAGTTCTACTACTTTTATCCCATGTGTCTCCACAAATTTCTTGGATATGAAAGAATGCGTTGCACCAAAATCAAAAAGTACGGTTGCAGGTATTGAGTTCACAAGAAACGTACCCAGTACTACCTCCGATGCAGCCTGCGTCTCTTCCGCGGAAACGTGATTAACACGGCCCTTTATCACTTGCTGGTTGGCGTTGGGGTTCTGGGGAGCTGCAGGCCTGGGTCCCATGTGTTTCGGCTTCGGGCACTTGTCGACGAAGTGGCCCGATTCATTGCAGTTGAAGCAGATGAGGGTCTTGCCCCCGCTGTCTTTCCATGGCTGACTCTGCTGCACTGGTGCCATTGGTAGGCGCAGAGCGGGATGACGGTTGTGCTGCCCGTTGTTGCTGCTGTTGCCTCCAAAGTGCCTTGGTTGGAACGGACGCTGCTGGCGGACAATCATGGTGGAAGGTTCACCCTGATGCCCCAGCATCACCCGTGGCCTCTGGTGCTGCCCCTGGTGAGCTCGGAACTGGGCCGCTTTTCTCTTACGGTCCATCTTATTGCGCTAATTTTCCTGGCGGATCACCTTATCCACCAGTTTCTCAAAGTCTGGGTAGTCACTTAAGAGGAGCTGGTTAGTCAGCTCGTCATCTAGTCCATCCAGGAACTTCTCCTGTCTCTCCGCATCGGTGCGGACATCCTCGGGCGCGTAGCGCACCAAACGGTTGAATTCGTGGAGGTACTCCGTGATAGTCCTGTTTCCCTACACCAATTCCCTAAACTCCCTCTTCTTCTGTGCCACGATTCCTACCGGAATTTGAGACTTCCGAAAGTTGTGGTAGAATTCAGCCCAGGTGACCTCGGTGGCAGCAGTGTGGGTCACAAGGAAATTGTCCCACCAAGCTGATGCGGGACCTTGGAGCTGGTGGGTTGCAAAAGCGACCTTTTCTTGATCGTTGCACTGGAGGAGATTGAGCTTCTTCTCGATTGTCAACAGCCAGTCGTTGGCGTCCATAGGGTTGGTGGTGCTAGAGAAGGTTGGCGGCCTGACCCTCAAGAACTCAGGCAACTTCGACTGAGGAGTGATGGCCAGGATGTGAGGTTGCTGGTGCTGCTGCTGCAGATTGTTTTGCTGCATCTGCTTCATCATAATTACCAACATCTGGTTCTGGTTAGCCAGGACCCATGCAAGCGTCGGGATTTTCGGTAATGGAGGTGGCATGTGATTAGGAGCTCCGGGGTTCTGGGGTGCTCCATCCTACTGGTTGGTAGCGCTGGCGTCACTAGCAGCATGGAAATGGGAGGAAAGGAGAAAAACGGATGGCTCAAAAACAAGAGTGATAATTGAGTGACTGAATTAAATTAACTGAAATTTATAGTTGGAAACATGAGAAAAAAAACCAGTTCAACTCCTAATTAGGGCGGACACACCACAACAGACGGTATGCCACCAACTAACCCCAACCAAACACCCTAAAATTACAACTAATCATGAAATCAAACTAAAAAGAACGATGAAAACTAAGGACAGCGCGTCTAGTGCTCTGAGCGGCTCCTGCGGTCGTCTGAGTTGTATTCTAGCTCCTGCTCGTCGCCCACCTCATCATCGGTGCAGCTCCTGGATCCGCTCACGTAATCCACACTACCGTGAGCTGAGGAACTAGCCTCACTGTGGATGCGGGATCCGCTAAAGGAGCTGCTGTCGTCGGTGGAAGTGAAGCCCCCGTGGATGCTGTTGCCTCCCAAAGAGCTATCGTCGCTCGACGACGCGCTGATCATGCCGCCCATCGGTGCTGGTGCCGGTGCTGGAGTTGGAGCGGGCGCTGGCACTGGAGCTAGAGCTGGTGCCGGTGGCAGTGCGTGTGGCCCGTTCCTGGGGGCCAACTGAACCTACACCGGAGAAAGGGTACTCTTCCTCGGGGTCAGACGAATCCTGGCCCCACCAGGTGGCGGTTGTCCGTTCAACTCCGCGACCTCCTTCTTTAGACGGTTGACCTGGTTCTGGAGACCAATGATGGTCATCTGGTAGGCGTCCTCCCAGTCGTGGGCTGCACGCACCCAGTTGGCGTACATGTAGTCCATGGCCCACATCGCCCGTCTCATGTGGACAATGGTGGTGTCGTTCTCATTGTCAACCGGCTAGAAGGTGCTGTAGACCTAGTAGTCAATCCGGCTGGGGAGGTAGCAGTAGGCGGTGGTGCGGAGGGTAGAGTGGTGCCTCCGGCGTAGCTCTCTGATTAGACAGAAAGCCGCCTCCTAGCAGGCGTGATCGTAGGTACGCCCGCCGATCTTAACCTCCATGGCTGGTAAGAGATATAGTTCGTCTGGCAGCTCCAAGCGAACACGGTGTGGGAGCTCATCCTCCATGGGCTCCACTGCAGTATACTCTGGGGCATGGCTGTACCCCAAAATGAAACTCATCATACGAAGCTCCTCCACAAATCCGCCCATGTCCATACTACGTTGGTTGGGAAGACTATCCATCTATAGAAGGCAAGGAGGGAGAATCAATGTATGCTCAGATCCAAATAAGTGAACAGTAAATAATTTGGAAATAAACAACCATTTTATGCATGAAAGAGTTTGTATGTAAACTTGAGACCGACGGATTTATACGGCAAAACCAAATAGTATCGAATAAATTTTAAATAATAAATGCAAAACCAATAGTAATATTTTATGCATGCATTCAATCATACATCACCCCAATTAACCAACTTTTTTCCCAAAATATGGACTCCTATGCCAGAACCCTTAAATAAAATTTTCACCCCAAACTTGGCCTGACTCGAAAATTTCAATCAAACAAAAGGTCAAGATTTTGTCCCAATCCGAGAACAAATTTCCGTTTTTCCCGAAATAACTCCAAGTGCAAGAAGCATATGCAAATGAGAATTTTAGAGGGCTGTTAAGGTTTCCATTTGGCTGGTCCTACGGTCAAGCTCAGCTTTGATACCAACTTGTACTGCCCAGAAATTCATCACCGAAATTCTGAACATTCATGTGTATAAAATCCCTGTCCAGGAAAGTCAGGGTACACAACACCAAGTTGCCATACAGAGTGCGTCTTACAAACAGAATAAAATTGTCTTACATAAATGCAGCGTTAAGGATAAATAAAGCCTATATACAGCTAACCAAGCAAAAGCTTCCAATCCACAGGCATCTTGACGGTGGAGCCAGCCTAGTCCTCCATTTGCTCCTCATCAGACACGTACTCCACCACTAAGAGGAGGAAAAGGAGCAAGACTGAGTACAACCCACAGTACTCAACAAATCACACCCACGAATATGCACAATGCAAAGGGGGCAAGGATAGGCTGGAGGTTTATTTGCATAAAAGCAGCTATAAACCGTAGTAGTTCGCAATCGTTAGAAAGGTTGATTAATTGATCAATATTAATCCTCCACTGATCAACATTACACCGCGTTAACCAGGCCCAACCATCCATCTGAACTATACTAGTTCCATTAAGTCTAGTTAATTAGACAAGGGTGAGACTAATCACGGTAAGTCTTGACCAATCGTCCTTATCCGCGAGCACGGCTATTCAAATAGATTTAACTCTGATCAGAGGTGTACAACTGTACCCACAAGACACAGCCCCACACATCTTCCCGTGCACCGACGTGTCACCACGACACCCCACGAGAGGCTGTGACAGGACCGTTCACGCAACCTCTCCCTAAACATCCACACCACGCTGAGGTTGCACCTGCCGACAGGGCACACCATATCGGCCAAGCTACCCCTCTTTGCGCCACAATGGATCCGAAAGCCGATCAATCCATCCCCGGGCTGACCCAACTCCATCACGCCCATTCTCACCATCAGTGCCTAGGAGAGGGAGAAGGGACGCTATAAGCCCAGCCGTTGCCCATGCCGGCTTGTGGAAAGTACGATTAATTGCCCAAGGGGTTCCCACGAACCGGTCCTTAATTGCCATGGGTGCGATCAACAAAACCATGCACCCACAGCCCACCATTTAGGTCAAATTTTAGTAATTTAACATTAACATATCCAAAGTTCTATTTTACGACATTGAGTCGAACCAAGAATGTAAATGTTAATATTTAATTCCCAGGTGAACTAATAGTTTCTAAGCATGACTAAGCATCCTAGGAATAGTATTCTAATCATGTTGATACCTAGGTGACAAGGGACAAGGTTCAAATACTAAGGTATAGTCCTATCTATATAAAGGTTATAATCCATACCACATGAAATAATAAAAACATGCAGGTTTATTTAAATAAACAAAGCATTTTAGCAAAAATTTAGGTGCAAAATGATCAAGATTATAGTGTGACTTGCCTTGCTCCGGCTCAACGTACTCGGCTACGACCTCGTAGTAAACGAGAGGGTCGACTGCATCAGATTCTATAATAGACAATACACAAACAATTAAAAACAGTACATGAGGGCAGCCAAACATGAGTTGAAAATATTTTTAATGAATTCTTGGCATTTTTCTGGATTTAATGATATTTGAATGGACTTAATCGGAGTTCGTATGAATTAGTTATTAATTTTTGAAGTTTCATAGTGTTTTTCCTATACAAAATAATTACCAATCGATTTATTGCGCAATTAAAAGGCATTAATGGCGTCACCCAAGGGGAAAACGGCACTGACCAGTGGGCCCTACCCAATGGCGACCCAAGGGCTCCGGCGCACGGTGGACTCGGTCCACCTAGCCAGGAGCGGGCGAGCCACGCGGCACACACATGGCGCCAACGCGGCAGCCACGCGGGCAGCCGGCGGACGGCCCAGGACGGCCTGGGAACGGCAGCCACACGCCGGCCATCCCGAGCGGGAGGCGGCGGCTCGTGCGCAACCCAATGGTCACCGGCGGCGACCATTCGGCACGGCGGCGGGCACACGGAGGGGCGGAGGGGCACGAGGAAACAGCGGGGAACCTCACCGGTGGCTCGCGGCGGCGAGAGGCAGCACGAGGACGACGGCGGCGAGGCAGGAGCGGCAGCGGCTTCAGGATGGCGTCGGCAATGGCGCTCCGACGGCGACGGGAGAGCGAGGAGTGGCGGATGAGGAGCTCAGGGAGCTAGGGAAGACAAGAGAAGAGTTAGGGTAGAGAAAAGAGGCACGGCACGGCGGGAATTGCTGGTCGGAGAGAAGACAGGGGCCGAAGCTCACCGTGCACGAGGACGGGGAGTTCCGGCGGGTTGCAGCGCCCATGAAGCGGTGGCTGTGGGGCTCCTCCGCACGGCGAAGACGGCGGCAGTGGCGGCGCAGCTCGGCAGCGTCCGGAGTGGCAACGAGTGGTGGCCGGAGAGGGCGAGGACTTGGGTGTGAGGTGGCGGTGGTGTTTGGGGGCACGAGGAGGCGCGGTAGGTTGGGGGAAAGGCGGAGAAAGGGGACGGGGAGGTTTTTATGGGCTCGGGAGGTGAAGTGGTGGCCAGATTTTGGGCGGCAACGGCCAGCGAAGTAGGGAGGACGCGTGGTGGCCGGCGAGCTCAACTCGGCGTGGATTTGAGGGGAAAATGGGCGATTGCGGTGCAGATGAGGGAGAGGGTAGGGGTCTCGGTCTCTGGGGCGTGCGGTGTGGGTGCGGCAGGCACGAGAGAGGCGGTGGCATGGCTGACATCAGCCCGTCTCCTTCGGCCGGAGGTTAGGGCCGAAGCAGACAGGCGCCCCTAATGGCAACGGGCGGCGCGGTGAGATGGGCCGACCTGAGTGCGAGGAGAGCGAGGCCAAGGGGAGACAGGCCTACGGGCTCACGGGTAGGCCGGCACAAGAACGGACCGGCGGCCCAAGAGGGAGGAAAAAAGGAAAAAGAGAAAAGAAAAGAAAAGAAAAGGAAAAGGTTTTCCCAGCGCAATTTAATTCCGATAATGGTTTTTGATTTATTAAAAATACTTTTAGTACTCTAAAAATTCCAATAAAAGAAAATTATTCCCAGCCATGATAATTTATTATTTTGTACTTTTTGTATTTAATTAATTCATTTGGTCATTTTAATTTATTTTTCTTGGGACATTTTCTCGGGTATATTTTGTGTGGCTCTTTTTAAGGGAAAAATTTAGGGTGCGACAGCCTACCTCTGGCCAATAGGCCTTCTTTGTCCTTCGCCGCACATAGCCGCTATCACTGTCCAGTCTCCCCGTTCTACCCTCCCTGCTTCTCCGCCGGCGAGAACGCCGAGCACTATCGGCCTTCCTCCTCTCTCTCCACCGTCCTCGGCCTCCCGTCGATGCCCACTATCATTCAATCTATTGCGAATCAAAACTGTTGATTCGATTTTCCTTGACCTCTTCGTCCTCCCGATGGCCGCCATCGACCGCGTATCGCCGCCGTTCGCCAGATTGAGTCACACGCCACTAGCCATCGGATGTGGCCACCGTGCTCCCTCCCTCATCCCTCCTGTGACACCGTGGCGGCCACGCGGCAGTCCACGTCGGTGCCACGTCCGCCCTGCTCCCCGTGCGCTCCCACTCCACTGTAAACCCTACCATTGACACATGGTCCGTAGCAGTCCACGCCCGTGAACCCCTCACCTCTAAGCCCGTTGGGCCACAGACTTACTCCCCGTGGGCCATCCTTGTCAGCCTATAACCACCAACAATTCTCTCCGCAATACGGGCCCTCTCCCTCCTTTTTGGCCTGAAGGCCAATGAACGGGCCCAAGGAGCCATAATCCACCGAAACCCTATCTCCATCGGTCCGTGGACTTGGTTCACCGTGGACCACAGACCTAAGCCCTCTTCAGGAATATCCTTTTCCAACAATTCAATAATCCTTATCCTTTGTTCCAGAAAATCAAATAAACTTCCAAAATCATAACTTTTTATCTGTAGCTCCAATTGACTTTGTTCCAACTCCAGTAATTTTCTAAAATTGAGATCTATCTAATGACACTATTAGTAGTCCTAAATAGGGTATTTTTCTTAGTCCTTGTGTAGGTTTTTGTTTGTTTGCGCGTAGTAACTGTCGCCGGGTTTTCGTTTCGGAGCGGATTTCTCGAAGATTCGTGAAGACATTGAGCAAGGCAGTCACCTTTGATCAATCGAGCCTATACTTGAACTTACGTTATGTTGTTTGCAAAATTGCATCAATAGGGGTGTAGGTGAACTATTCGGCCCAGTCCGCAAGACAGATTAGTGGGCCTACCTAACTTGCTACATATGATCCTTCCTTGACACTTGCAATATTCTGTTCCCTTGTAACCTTCTATCCTGTGCCTTGGTATCCGTGCACTCCTGTGCAAGTACCGACGGTTGCCCTCAAACTTAAAATTTGATAAACGTCTTGGGTAAAACTGGGATTTACGAAACTTTTGGAAAACCCGAGACCTGGGTTGGTACCTTGTGAAAAAAAAATGAGTTTTAAAAATGGAAACTCGTGACACAAGGCCGGTTCGGTGTGGGATGCCTATGGTCGCCTGTAAGGACCTATTCCTTTGGAATTTCATCCAAACATACAACAGTACAACCACATGGGTGAATTGGATAGCCCCTGGCTGAGTAACTAGTCCCAGGGAGGCCTTGCATGCCTATGGATTGTGGATCGCTGGGAGGGCAGTGGGGATGCCTCCTGGGTTCCTAGTATAGTATGGTCTCGGACCTACCCTATCGTTGGTCTCGAACCCCTCCAATAGGCATGAGGTAACTTCGATTAGCTCTAGAAAGGCCTTGTCGTGAAAACCTCCCAGTCACCAATCGTACCTGTATAGTGAGAGCTGGTGGCTAGAGTAAGTCGTGTCGTGTGGGTAAAGTGTACCCCCTTTGCAGAGGTTAACCAACTGTTTGAACAGCCATGCCCACGGTCATGAGCGGATGTGCGATGATTCCTTAGAGTAGTTTTGTTTTACCCTGTTTTGTGAAAATGTGAGTGTGGTTTGGAAACTGTGGGAAGGAAGTGTTGTCGAGAACACGGGAAGTCCGATGAAATGGCTTGGCTGTCATGAACAATGAGACTCGTGAAGTCCGGAGATTTGTTTTGGCTCTATGACCTGGCTTGAAGCCAAATCTTGGAATTGTAAAAACTGGAGAATCAATTCAACACCCTTTCCTCCGATCGGGCGAGACCTCACATCGCTCTGATTGTCGAGAAGCACAAACTTAGCAAATTTAAAAGAACTTCAAATAAAACCGATTGCAAAATATCTAGCCTCTCTTTGAAGCATGCAACAACCACCTAGGTCCGTTGGCTTGCTGAGTACGTAAGTTCTCACCCTTGCTCTATATATAGTTCCTCCGTCGGGAAGTTGGAGCTAGAGTTGTAGCGAAGCGAAGATTAGGGTTTTTTCTTGGTTCCCAGCCGCTGCCTGTGGTGTTGGGACTTAGTTCGCTTGTTCCGCTGCTGTCTTTGCCTCTATGCTGTTTGTTGTTGTCTCCAGCTTGCTCCAAAGCTGCAATGTAAGTTAAGGTATAATTCTATTTATTTAATTAAGGATTGCAATGATGCATAACTATTTCGGTGGATATTAGCGCTGTGTCTTGGGACTAGTATCGGTATCACGGTTCCGCGGGGAGCAGTTCGTGCTATTCTCCTGTGGCACGCCCTGTCTGGTGCCGTTGTACGACGGAGCCGGATTGGGGTGTGACAACCCCCAACCTCAAGAGCTCATCAAGCATTCAACTAGGCTAACAAACAATCAATATGGATCCAAACATACTTTTGTGGCCACTCAAAACAAAGATTAAAAAACAGTATATCATGTAAGCATACAAGGAAAACTAGTAATAAAAAATGACATGAAAACACCAAGCGTCAATCATCGACACTGGGTCTCACAATACTCAAGTAAACATTCCTTAGCAACATGGCTATATCCATCCTTCAAGACCCTCTTTAAAGTCCACTTCAATTACATCAAGAATTTGCAATCGGCTAAAACATCACCACTCTATATACAGGACAAGGCACACAACATTCTAGCCTTTCGGCATATCAAGAGCAAGTAGTTAAGGTGCAGAGGATGGTGGCCAATCCACTTGTTACTCAACTATTTGCTTCAAATATGGGTAGTTGATTGTACCGAAAACACTACGATAATCTTACTCAACAATGCAGAGAAAATAATATGGAACATTAGCACTCAACCCACATACACTGTTTTATTACACTTACTCTACAACATTGAAAAAAAAGTATTGGATAATACAGACATGAGCATCAGAAAACCTCTCAGCATCATCGCCACTTAAGCACATGTGAATACAAGACCTTAACAATATACATAGTGAACGGCAACACAAAATCAATCACACATACATACAACACCGTAACGATGCACAAAGAATAACAACCATGGTGAAAAGCCAACACAAGTGTACGCATACAAAGCATGTGGAAAGGCAACTCTAATTACACACAGGAGCAATGATATCAACCACATCAGGACATCAATATAAGAAGATTAGCAACATACTACGACAAATATTAAAGGAATAAGATAATCATAACTATTTGCACTTCAAAATCAAGTAGTATGCAAGATATGCAAACCCATACCCTTCTTATATGTGAATATGTGTCAAATTATTCTTTATTTTCCCTAGAATCTAAAGCCTACGCTCTGATACCAACTATAACACCCAAGAAACCACAATAACACCAGGATGCTACTAAACAACCATACAGCTATACCAAAAACAAGGAAATTTTGGCAACATCTCCTCTAAAACAAAAACATTGTGGGAGCATCAACATAAAAACATAATAATAGAAGGAACTAACAACATACTAAAAACATACTACAAAGGTAACACCTTAACTGTTCATCTAGCACATTAACTCAACCAACAACATCTATTCTTTATTAATATGATATCACAATATTTAAAAATTAAATATAGAGGTGACGTGTAGAAGTGTAGCTACTCCCATCCCCTTATGTAACATGCCACAACAAGTATCAGAAAAAATTGTAAGCTCAGCAAGTAAACTGCTTTAATAGGCTATTTAAACTACAAGTTCATTAGGTAAGGATTTAAAAACGAAAGTACAATATCATTTAACGAAATAAAGCCAAGAATTCAAGTTCATAAAATTCATAACCTCATAGGCAAAATCATAACCTCATGAGAAGCAAGCACTTCTCTAAGATTACTCCAATAGAATATATAACTTCCACAACAAGATTGCAAGATGTGCATATGCAATGCAATGATATTCCTGCCTTCACACCCAACAAAGTGCGAAGTTGCATTGCATTACGGTAATATACGATATTGTACCAGTACGGTCACAACCATAGGTTCGCGACATAAATCCGAATGCAATGCAAATGTAGTGCAAATGCGAGATGAAAATAGAGTAATAATATCTCAACCACATCCTTCATACGAGTCCATATAAACATTATTCTTGCTAAGAGCATACCAATTGACCATAACCAGCTCAGAGTAGTAGACATGATTCAAATTAAATAAATACTAAGTTTAGCATATATAGTTATCTTGATTGTTGATATAAATTCTCAAGGTGGAGATAGAAGAAATAACATGTTAAAGCTGTAGCGACCACAGCTACCTTCATTTGCCTCTAACCAAGAAGAGACGATATCAAACATGATCTAAAGTACCACCACCTATTCATAAGTAAAACCTCAGCATACACACTCAAACATGTATATGATACAGTAAATAACATGCTCATGGGGTCCCAACTCAACAACACAAAAACAAGAAACATCGCTCTGGACTATAAACAGCATTGCTACTTCACATTTTTGTATCTTTAAATTTAACAAGGCTATGTAATAAATACATACATTTTTGAAATCTACAGAACAATACCTACAACTTTCATGTAGAAACCCTATTTTAATTATGCTATTTAAAAGGCCTAGTTCACACTTGAAATCATGCTTTAGAATCTGCCCAGAAATTCAAACAACACACACTAAAAAAATCTATATCTGGAGTTCTCCTCATCAACAAATCATGAGATTTTACCAGCTACTAGGTCTCTATGATATCTACAACTTTCTAGTCGTACACTTTTTCAGGAAAAATGGTTTTCATTGCCACAGAAACATTGTAAATCTGCCCACGCATAGAACTACCAATCCGAATCACAATGCCCAAACCCCTTCTCTAACCTTGCTTAACCACAAATTAAACCATCAAAACATCCTAAAACAACTACTATAACAAAGTGGGATAAGCCTCACCTAGGATTCCTTGGGGAACCAGTGAGGAGGCAATGGGAAAACGCCAATCCAACACCCCTTCCTGCTCCTCTTCTCCTCCTCGTTCTGTTTTTCTACTTCTCTTCTTGATCAAGCTATAGTGGTGGAGATCTATGGAGGGGAAGGTTTGGCGGAGAGTAGAGAGATGAAACATACGTACCCATGGCTGATGTGGGGAGGGGGAAACGTCGGGGAAAGGGGGGCCTTGGCCCAGGTTAGCTTAGTCTACTTTCAAAGGTATTTTTTTATTTAATTAAATGCCGCTATTTTTTATAAACCAACCTGTAAAAAAAAACAAAACAACATATTTGATTTTCGGGATGTTACACATGAACACATATGAAAACAAGTATTCATGTTCCATTAAAAATCACAAACTAAATCTCTAAAGGCTTGCTCTTGACAATGCTTTATTTATGTGAGTTCGTTACTGCTTTACATTGACATTTGGGTAGAAATGCTTTATATTGACGTGTTCATGTAGTTAATGTTAATACTGATGTTAATGTGTTGGTTGATATCAGCTAATCCGAGAATCGCGTGAGGATGCAGTCCACCCGCAACCCCTCCCAACTTCCTAAACACTACCAGAAATTTGATTAGCCTTGACGGGCTAGCTAATAACGATCTCATGTGCTATTTTCTGAAAGTCATGTAATCGCTTTTCTTAAGTATGTCCTATGATTGGAGGTGCTTCCATATTCTTTTTGGAACCACCCCTGAGACCCACAACAACCTATTAAGCTAGAGAGAGATCAATCCCGTGCGTGTAGCAATGATCACACACATAGCAAGTCTACTCTGGAAAACCCTAACGACTCCCGATCTTCACCAGCATTGAAGCAGACCCGAAATTCTGTTCTAGCTCACTGCAGGTGGATATTGATACCTGCAAAGCGATCACCAGGGATGACTTCGTCATCAGGCCAGTGATCAAGTACGTAGGACTACTACCACATATCACCAACAAACTACAAACAGGTGCTCAAACAACTATAGCGACACATATAGCTTCTTCAAGTTCCAGCTAGTACATCAAATTCCGCATAAGAAATAAGAATTAGTTGGTCATTTTTAGGCTAAGTATTATGAGATCATAAAAGATAAAAGATTAGCCCCAACATAGTGCACTGCAAAGTTCCTACCATAATAGAAGAAGTCTCATATATAGTACATAACAATTTTAGACTGCATCAAATACATTGTCGTAATGTAAGTTCCTTTGTTTGCCTTTAATTTAGAGAACTTTTAGGTACAATATACTGACGGTATATACTGCCTGCCAGTATATATAAGAGCATCTCAGAAATTTGCTAAAAGATTAAGAAGGGTATTTTAGTAATTTGGTATTTTATTTTAATCTAATATTAACCTAAATTTGGGCGCAAGGTTGATAGCATGCGAGAGAGGCGACGGCACTCGTGGCGTCAACGTGATTCCCCTCTACGATATGAATTTACATAATTGCCCTCACGCAATGACATAGAAAGACTAATTTATCCTTTTTATATTTATACTGCAATCTATTTAAGTGGATAGGCAAATCAATCTACACCGTTCAATCATTTATACTGGCGATATATACTGCTAATATATTGTACCATAAAAAAACTTATTAGTTTATTCCAAATGAGCACTAATGAAAAATAACAAACCGTAGTGCTTATTTAGGGCAATAAATTAGGAGATTACTATTTAATCCTTGTGAAAATATTGCACGGATCCCTTGGAAAATCACAAGAGCAATAAGGCACCAGACAGTCGGTACCACAATAATCGATAACATTGCGAGTTTTTCTTTTCGTCTAAATCATCTAACTAATTCCTAGTAGGGAAAAAATAGAAGAAAGGCGGACTTAAATCCTGAGTAAAGTAGAAAAATCAATAAGTTACACTAAAATGCATGGAAAGAAGGTATATTGCAAACACAAAAAAGATGTAGCAATATTTACAGTCTTCATAAAATTGATTATGTAGTAAACGCATACTTCCTGTGCAGCCAAGTGGCTAAATATCCTAGAAAGGATATATAGTATCACAGAAGCCAATACCGACATGCCCTGTCTTTGTCATTGACGATTGAGTAATTGGACAATGCCGAAGGTAACCAAATCAAGCAGTCCGGCACAATGCCGCAAAGAAGTTTGATATTTTTCATTAGATAACTATAGTTATACGGCTAACCAGTTCATCAATATATTTCAAAGCTCAAGGTACTGTTTATCTGATCCTTGGTGTGTGTGTATATATATGTAAGTTAGAGTAGGATAAGAAATTCATCTTTGCATATGCTATTGAGTTTTCCAACAATTTTTAGAGGTATTGGTACTGAGTATTAGTCACGAGGTATATGACTAGAGGTATATATATACCTCTCCATACCTCTCAAGTACCAGAAAAGTCTCGACATAATCAAATATTCACTCATGTTCTGATCAGTTCAACCAATTTAATTTTTTTTCTCTCAAGTGGTGAATATATGTATAGAATGTATATATGCCCTGATGGGAGAAAACCTCAATAACCTTTTCTACTGTTACAACATCAACTTAAATTGCTGATGGCTAATCTCAGTAGTCTTCCAATCTGGATGAAATCCTTTGGAGGATGCATTGGTTAATTCCCACCAGAAATAAAATGAATTAATCAAGTTTTATACCGAGACAAAGATCGAATAAACGCTATTCCAGATTACAAATGATAGAACAGGAAAGATCTTGGGCCAACTGTTTGGGCCTCTCAACCTCTTATTTGTCCATTCGGCCCGATCTTTGGGTGGGCCGTGTATTGGGCCGGATAGCCTAGATGACTTTGCACTGAGCCCATCAGGGCCCTAAATTAATTAGCCGGCGGCGCTGCAGCCAAACCATCCAATTCCCAACCTCTTCCCGTCGTGGACCGGCCGGTGGCGACGCCGACGCCGACACCGCGAGCTCCCCGGCCTCCGCGCCTCCACCACCACCACCACCACCGGACGCTCCGATCCGAGCCCCGAACCCCCTCGTCCCCCTGCCGGCGCGACTCGAGCCTGGAGGCGGAGAGCTCCTAGCATCGGCGAGCATCCCCCTGCCGCTCCCCGCGTCCTCTGGGTGGGTGCTATGGTGGCGTGATCCGGCCGGTGGAGACTGGATGAAGGAACGGAGTCCGGCGGCCGCATCTTCCTCCGCTCTGACCCGGATCCTCGCCGCCTGCTCATCCCAGGTGCGCCTCTGTGCCGTGCCTGCGGTGACGACTTCTTTTTTTTTTTTCTCCGTCGAATCCATGGTTGTTGGATTTGGGAGATGGTAGATTCCGTGGAGTTTTGCGGTTCCCCGCGGTAGATGTGTGGGTTTGGTTGGTTTGGCCTGGATAGGAACGAGATAGCAGATGCCAATTCATTGTAATTGGTGGTGGTTCATGCCTAGTTCCAAGCTAGCTACTGTAGTTCACTTCATGTTAAATTTGATGCCACTAGTTCTTCTTTGCTTGTTTTCATTTTCGGGATAAGGATGATGGATGCTTATTGTGCAGTTAGCTGCCTCCTATTGTGTAGTTAGTTGCCTCGCTTTGCACTTCGTGGTTTACTTCATTTTCTGCCACCATATTGGTTCGTCAATTCCAATACAATTGTGCAGGAATATTTGTGGCTTAAAATGTGCAACTCATCTGTAGGAATTCGCTAGTACTGTTACCAGCCTTTAAGAGGCCTTCATGGAAAACATGAGGCCTAGGTGAAAAACATGGCTTTATTTGTATAGATATATGCAATGCTGACCTAACAATTAGCCCAATGCCTATCTAAAGTGTGCCTAAGTAGAAACGTGTTCACTCCCTGGCCACTGGTTAATATTTGTAGATACCGAAGGATTTTGCACCTTTGGGAACTAAGTCATAACATCATTTGCAATCCCATAGCACTAACTTTCACTTTCAATTGGAAAGCGTTTGAAAAGCTAGTGCCATCTAACCTGGTGAAGCTGATAGAATAATCAGTAATTATATCCTTATGAGCCAGTCTTTGTTCTTTTATGACATGAATGTTCAGTTTCTATCTGTCTTGCTATGTAATGCAGGCAAAAGATTATGGGAGGTGCATAGCAGAAAAGGTCCCTGAGATTGAACATAATATGTGTTCTAAGGAGTTTCTAGCACTCAGATCATGCATGCAGACTGTGGTAATTTTTGTCTCAATTAAGCAAATAGGGTGGTCTTACAAAATCATGCTGTTACATCCATATATTTAAGCAACCAATTTAAATGCAAAGGGCCTTTTCTGTTTTATCCAAAAATAATTATCCTTGTGTCTAGGTCCTGTAGTATAACTAGAGTTACCTGCCCAAGTGTCCAGTTGGATAGGTACTGTAGCTTTTATTGCAGTAGGAGGTAGTGCAATAGGGGCTTTAGTTGTTAAAAGATATCATGGACAGTTAGACCTAATTGTTGATGTTAATACTGAAGTTGTTAGGGTGCATGGTAGGTTGCTACTTTTCCATCAAAAGAACAAAACAAAATCTGTTTCTCCAGACTCTCATTTTGCTCTCCTCTCTGGAGATTCATCCCCTATCCTCTGTTCTATTTCTAGTTTTCTACAAAACAAACTAAGGTTTGTGTCCTCTCCCAAAGTTGCATCTTCCTCCCATCTAGATATTGACCTCTATCCTCGATTTTGTTTCTACACAATGAGTAAAAGTTTGATTTGATCGATTTGTGACAGAGTAAATATGATGATGAAAGAGGCTTTGGATACATGACTTAAAAGGATCAGGGTACTGGGAGAATGATAGACAGAGACTGGGGAAAAGACGACTTTAGATGGGATATATACTGTCTTCCTTTTAGAGTCTAGATTCTAACAACTTAATCTAACCAGATGGCAATAATGACTGATCTAATGGCGCTATGCTCTTAACAAACAGATAACCATGCATTGTACCTAAGACCTAACAAAATGGCATTTAAAAACACCTGCTGAATTGTTGCAGCTGTTGTGGGCTTGGCACTGTGATTGCTACCTTGTGGACATCAAGGACATAACAGTATCAAGCATGCAAAATGGATAAATCTGCAATATTTTATAACTTCTGTTTGCTGTCTTTGATCTGTATATAATCATTTCGTGTCACAAGACTGATCATTTTGTGTCTCAAAACTGAATGTTTTAATGATTTTGTATTTTCTATGCTCTCTTGTGTGTCCTGAAAGGTCAAGCGCAAGGCTTGAAGTTCTGGAGTTAAAGCTTTCGGACTTTGATATTGGTCGTTTTCAGTGTGATTATTGCTGCTCTCAGGTGAGAACATGGGTCTTTGTGTTGTAATCATAAGTGGTGCTTTACTATCATATAATTAGAAAAAAGGGTAAAGTCCATTCTTAGCCCTTGAACTATTCTCAAAATCCATTTTTCACCCTGAATTCATAACCAGTCGCTTTTTCACCCTCAACTTTCAAAACCAGACAAATAACAACCTTGACCAGATTCTGTAGTGGTCTCCAGTAGCGTAGATTAATATTATGCTTGTTTTGGTGGCGTGATGCCACTTACTTAGGTCTACATCAATAAAACTTAATAGGAATTTATATCAGCGAAAACCACCATCATGTCAATCAAAACCATTGTGGGTGTAAGGTTTCTGATGTTATTTGCCTGTTTTTGAAAATGAAGGGTGAGAAATAACCGGTTTTTGAGTTTAGGGTGAAAATTGGACTCCAACAAGAGTGAGGGCCGAAAATGGACTCTACCCTATAAAAAGAACTGCACGGCATGCTGAAAGCAGCTCCCTGTCTTCCATGACGTAATGGAAGCTCTATATCAAATAAACGGCCTAGCTGACCTGCTTGAAAAAAAAATGCTAGGCAATCAGATGCAAGGAGGTTTGGGTATCCCTGGTGCTCTGTCTCATGCTTATGTACAACATCCTCCGCTACGATGTGACATACCGGACATACGTGGGCTGTTTTATGATGATGCTAATAAGTTCCTTATAGCTCCAACAGCTGACCGGGTATATGAACATCCAATCAGTAGACTTCTATTTTTCTCTTTTTATGTAATTATTACTTAAGAGGTATGTCCCATCATTACAGATATTATACTGGAAGATAGCTCCATCTACTCAAGCTGGACCTCCGAACTCTGATCCCGTAAATGATGGACCTGTCATATCAGTTCGATATTCCCTGGATCAGAAAGCCATAGGGATACAACGATCCAATCATGAGGTTGAATTTAGAAATAGGGAAACAGGACAGACCTGTAGTAAAAAGTGGAGAGCAGATTCTGAAACTATACTTGGCTTTTTTTGGACAGACTGCCCCACTTGTGATGTCATAATTATAAAAACAAGGTACTACCTCTGTTGTTTTTTACTTGGTGTTTAGGACATTGACACAGTCTTCAGTTGTACATGTTTGATCATTACTTTCTCTAATTATATATTTTGCAAAAAATATTGAAAAAATAACCACAATAAAGTGAAAATCTATTAATGCCATTTCACATACTAAATCTTAACATTTTGTATATATGAATGATTTAAGATTTCAAGGTTTGACTGCACATGTTCTAAAACGCTGTCAATTTTGGAACGGAGCATATATGGAATGTGTTGCTGCTGCATTATCAATAGCACTAACTTGTGATATAGGGGCAGTTGTACTATATTCTGGCTATTAATTAGGCTGATAATTTTAAAAAATTGAGCTGACTTTGCATAATAGTTCTGTACTAGTGTGTAAAAGATCAGTCATGTTCTTCAGTTCATTTACAAAATGGCTTTCTATTGCAGTGGCCTAGATCTGTTTGCTTATGAACCTCAATCAAATGCTCTTCACTTGGTGGACTCAAAAAAGTTCAATGTGAGCTGGTATCTTTACACACATGAAAGTAGGTTGATTCTTCTTGCTTCAGGAATGCAATGCACGCTGTTCACTGGATATCAGGTAATGACACCCGCTGTAGACAACCTGCCCCCTATAAACGAATAAATTATTATTTTTTATTATTGGAGGCAGAAAGTCCCGCCCTAGCTCCATGCTTATTGAATATACGAACAATAATCACAATGAAGAACTCCTGTTTTTCTTTAAAGCAAGCTTGTGATTGAGATTGTTTTAACGTCTTTGTCATCTTTGTGTCCAGCTTACATTCTTTACATAATTTATGCTAGTTATATCTGAAAATATTTTGAATAAAATATAGGACAAAAGCAAAATTAGATATGCCTATAAGTTTGCAGGATACTATTTTATCCATCGAACCTATTCTTTTTATGTGAATCTTGGCTGAATTTTTCTGCAGGCAAGATTTTTGTGCATGTGTTAATTAAAGAATTTTCCTTGATTCTGAATTTCTGACATCTACTTTGAACATAGATAATTTACTAGGGTTGAATATTTGTATATGATAAAAAACATGATTATCTGTTCTGATTGATATATTTAACATCCAAAAACAAAAACTTGTTTTTATTGTTAGTTGCCTGCTAAATTTTTGCTCTGTTCCTGTCAGTTTTCTGCTGGTGGGATTGTCAAATTACCTAAGTTTGAGATGACAATGTCTAAAAGTGAAGCAAACAACAAACCTGTTCTGGCTGCTGATGATGTTCATACTGTAACAGTGTATGTTTTTTTCATCCTTGTCTTCCTTTCAGGGAAAAAATTCACAGAAACATCTTATATTGTTTTCTCAAATTTTGCAGCTATGGTAGGATTTACTGCTTGCAGCTTGACAGAGTTAGTATGACATTGAACTTGTATCGCTTCTATCGTGATGCTGTTGTGCAACAGGTCTGAACTATAAGCCAAGTTCGCTATGCACCCACCTTCTTGGTGATATATTATGATAGCTATGCATGTATGATTGACAAAAATAGAACTTCAAAGCTGCAATATTCTGCATGAGGAATAGCCTGCCATGGAAATATCAACTTTGCATGCTATACGTTCCATGTTATTTTATTTTGTTTTTTCTCTTGCCTTGAAAAGGGTATAAGTAGTTGGAATTTAATTTGAGATCATCTTTTTATTCCTGGCTGCAAGAATTGTTGGCAATTAGGCATCTTGGACCTGCCTAGTTTCCAGGAAATTTAGGGAATAAACTGTAGTGCTATATATAATAACATAGATTCTTAACTGGGTTTATGTTTTTTTCTCAAAAGTTGATGAAAAGAGGTAAAACACAAACATACCATGTTTTGTTGAAACTGTTGTTTGCATTAAGTTTTAGCCAAGTTCCGGTCTCTAAGTTATTAGAAAAACAGCGTTCCAGAAAATCCAAATCTTAGACTCAATTTGCTGGTGGAACTAACTAGCTATCAAACAGGAAGTAGTCTGTTTTAGCCATCGAGCATCCTTCAATTTCTCCAACCAATTAACCATAATCCCCTAACTCATGACTTGTCATCTCAGGGTACTCTGCCAACTTATTCAAGCAGAATTGCAGTAAGTGCAGTTGACAACATAATCATGGTCCACCAAATAGATGCAAAAGTTGTCATACTATATGATGTTTTCATGGACTCTTATGCACCAATTTCTGCACCACTCCCGCTGCTAGTGAGGGGGCTGCCTAGCAATAATAAGCAATCAGTTCAAACTCCAGACAGCCAGTCTAATGCATATGGTGGGACTCTCTATGGAGAAGGCTGGAACTTTCTCATTCCTGACCTTGTCTGTGATGTTGAGAACGGGCTCTTATGGAAACTTCATTTAGACCTAGAGGTAAGAAATTGGTAATGGACAATTCCTTGATTAAAGGATTCTCTCTTTATAATTTTCTACCCTGACATGCATAACTGGAATTGTAGGCTATTGCCGCTAGTACATCTGATGCTCCTTCAATTTTGGAATTCCTTCAGAGGCGAAAGTCTGACCCTAGCATGGTAATATGATTTTACTGCATTGCATACAAGCACATGTAATTATTTAATTTTGCCAATTCAGTTACTATACAAGTCATTTTGCACTTCAGTTTTATAGAATCCATAACATAACAACGCTTATTATGTTTCAGGTTAAGACACTAAGCCTTGCTATAGTCCGAACGATCATCCTGGAGAGGAGACCAATTACTATGGTTGCAAAGGCAATGGATGTTGTTCTTGATTCCTATTCTCGTTTGATGAAAACGGGAGGTGGTCTTCCTGGAGTTAGGAGAACATCTGAGCAAAACCAGCAGTCTGGTGTTCAGCCTGTTGTGAACCCAGATTCAGCAAGTGTAGATGGGAATAGACCTGTGCAATCAAATTTAGGAGTTGAGCATGGAATTGCTAACCTGGCAACACATGTAGATAGGACACTGTTAAATGCATCGTCTGATTCTGACGATATTACCGATGCATCAGGAGGGGGAACATCAGGTTTGCAAGCATCTGATGCCGCTGAGAGAAAACCACAAGTTGTGGGCGAGGATAGCAGACCATTGGCTTCTGGTACATCAATGCAGCATGGATCACATGCTGGTAGCATAGCAGTTTCACCAAGTGAAATGTTTGAGTCTGTGTTTGTGCTTGTTGAAGACGAAATGATGGCTGACCCTGCATATCTTATTTCTATCATCATGGAGTTTCTGCGAAGGTATTTCTTGTTGATTTAGTGTTGTATATAACTAGCTTCAAGCATTAGATTTCTGCTTTGTGGTATATTTGTTGTTGGGTATTAGTTAAATTTCTATTCATGGTAACTTGACCCATTGTTTCTAGCAGGACAGAGCGCATAGTAAAGAATGACCATATCACTGTGCCTTGACTGGCATATTGTAGGAATGCTGACATGCCACATGATAATGTCATGATATAATCATGTGCTCCTTTTTATTAGACTGCTTTAAAGACAGTAGACACGTCTTGAGCGACTATAGCCATGAGAGACTTTCCTCTTGTATTTTCTTCACATTAGTGTGTCATTATGGTGGTTGCTTTTAAAATTTAATGCAGCACTCCCTTTCTTTCCACAAGGATAATACAAGACGGTAACAGAAAGTACTTTCGCTTTATTTGCAGTGTCTCAAAAGCTGGGCTCAAGGCTCCTCCCAACCTTTATGTGATGATGGCAACGCTGTTAGCCCGCAGCAACCGTTATCCTGAAATTGCATTGTTTGTATCCAACAAGGTCAGTATGTTGTTCTTACATTATTTAATGGGCAGAGTATCATTCAAGAATTGTCTGCAACAGTGTGATGAGCTGAGGGTCAATATACTTTAACAAACGACTCACACAAAGTTAATAAGTTATTCTTAACTTGCAATTTGCTCTGCAAGATTAAAAAACAGTGTTGGCTATTCACAAACAAAAAATATATATAGATGGAGGTATTGTTTGCAGTTTTACTTAAAAATTTGTGTGCGACTTCAAGAGATAGTCTTTGCATTACAATTTTATATACTATCTCCATTTTTAATAAATGATGCCGTTGACTTTTATCGTGATGTTTGACCATTCGTCTTATTCAAAAAATTGATGTAAATATATAAAAATATAAGTCATGCTTAAAGTTCCTTTAATGATAAATCAAGTCACAACAAAATAAATCATACTTAAATTTTTTAAATAAGACGAATGGTCAAAAGTCAATGGCGTCATTTATTAAAAACCGGAGGGAGTACGTTCTTTCTGCTATTTACTTTTATTCAATCAGTTCACACCTGAACTTTCTCTGATGAATAGCCCTTTTACCTAACTTTGTCTTGTATAAGCATGAACTGGCCTCTTACTGTTCATGGTTGTCTAATTGAGCACCCTTTGGTCCCTGCGGCATATTAAATTCAGTGTGGCCACCAGATTTCTGCTAACAGCGATTATAAGCTTTTGAGTTTTGATGCTACTGTGGCTTAACAAAGCTTTCCCACCAAAATCCTTTTGCATCTCCTAATTCCCAAGCTTAGTTGTCATCACAACATACCATGCAAGACAGTTCTAGATAACAATTCACAGACGGGTGTTAAGCCACACTCCAGCTATTGACGCTTAAATTTTGTTCATCTACCAATTCCTTCAGATCCTAGAGCCCTCCAAGGAACTTGCGTTGCAGCTGATGGAATTGGGTCTACAACATTCTCCGACAAGGAAGCTGGGCGTGGACATGCTGAGAGAGCGGGGCTTGCACCATGACTACGTCACTGCGTTACTGCAAGACGGATACCACCTGGAGGCTCTTCGCTACGCTAGAAAATACAAGGTACTTCCAATTGCCAAATGATGCTCACATTTCTCCACCGTTGCTCCTTCCAAATGTTTATATCACTGTATATCAGCTTGCTAGTATTTTCCATGAATTGCAAGTTTTCAGCTACAGCCCAAAAAACAAGCTATTTACCATTTGAACTCCCATTGCCCGTTATTAATTCCGTGGTCTCGGAGAGTTGCTGTAGTGGTAATACAAGAAAGCATGGAAGCTTGCGATTGCATAAGAAACGTTGTTTCAGTCACATTTCAATTTTTAGTAACTAGACATGGTGGCTGGTCCAGGTCATCACCGTGCAGCCTGCCCTGTTCTTGGAGAAAGCTGTGGCCATAAACAGCGCGCAGAACCTCGCCGCCATGCTGAGCTTCTTCTCCGAGTTCACGCCGACCTTCAAGACGACGTCGGACTATGGCAGATACCGGCATATCCTGTCTGAAATGGTCTGAACAAATTTCAGTAGGGCAAACTGTCTGAAACGGTTTGGCACGTTTTCTACAAATTATATCGTATAGAAGAAATTTGCTACGAGGGATGGTGTAAAGTTTAGACAATTAAGTATAATTGAACAAATTGGAACGAGGTTGCTCATTGAGGATTGTGCTCAACGATAGGAGTTTGTCTGAGCCATTCGACACTACGACCGAACCAGCTCCTGGGGACTCCATGGCTTATATAGGTGGAGGATTTACTCTTTTTCTTAAAACTTGTATTAACTGTGGAAATTTTGAGAACTATTAACGTGTAACTCCTCTGTTGGATTTATGTGTGATGTGGGAGCAGATCCGTGAGATCTCCAGATCCGTTGGATCTTATGTTCAACGGCTAGAAATTTGGGTGTTATTTTTTTTCTTTTTGACAAAAAGAATTCTAGGAGATTGCTAGTCTGCTGTACAGAATTACAGACGCTGTCCGAAATGGTTTGAACTCCTTTTTTGCTACTCCTATATGACAACTTTGGCTAGGAATGATTTGAGCACGTCGTATCTGAAACTCCGACGAAAGAAACTTTGCTTGGCAGGATGTCGTTCTTCTTCCCTGGGATAGAAATTGTAACAAAAATTAACATATATATTGATTGAATGGAACAATGGCGTTCGTCGAGACAAATCACTTGGACAGATTTAAGTGTGATGTCTGGTTAGGTAGTTCACGACGAAACTGAAGGCTCTGTTGTACTAGAGCATCCACAAGTCGATAATGACTATTAATAAATGTTAACTCTTCTCTCACGTTCACGCCAAAAATTTGGAATTTTCGGTGAAATTTCATCAGAAGACCAAGATTCCTGCGTTAACAAGTGTGCCATTCTTCTTCTCATCTCATCAACCACGATGGTGAGCCAAGTGATCAAGTTGCCATCTTTTCACAAGTCCATATGTACACATCACATACTAGTAAAGATGAAAAGAAAAAACAACAATCAAATCCTCCAAATTGGATATGGTCTGCTTCACCAAATCCTTTTTTCAAAAAAAGAAAAGAAAAATCAAGCCGAGAAGAAGCCCTCAACGGCGGCGAGCCCCTGCGCCGCCGCGGGTTCCGTCACCGCCTCCTTCAGCGCCGCCGCCCTCGTCCTCACCGCCGCCGCCGCCCAAGAACCCCACTCCCCTGCCCGTGAAGCCGCCCCTTCGCCGGCGGCGCCGGCGGGCATCTCCTCGCTTCGGCGCTGCTGCCTCTGCTGATGCTGCTGCATCTTCTTGGTCATCTTCTCGAACTCCTCAACCACCAGCAGCGCGATGTCCGCCATTGCTGCTACTTCCCCTCTCCTACAGTCCTTACCCTTTCACACCTCCTCTTGTTAATTCTCTGCTTGGCTTTGGCTCTCGAACCATCGAATGGGCCCTTAAATACGGCAATGGATGGATCGAGCGAGCTGGGCTTGGATAAGTCTGACACGCTCGAGTTGAGCTCTCGGGTTTTCTTTTCGAGTCGGTGCTGTGTGCTCGCCGTATGTTTGGGCGGTTTCGTCTGCTCCAACAGTGATATCATGGTTTCTGGTATTGGGTCGGTGGTGACGTGGCAGCACCGTTAGGGGGCACGTGTCCGGAGATCTATGGGCTGACGGTTGAGCCTTGATTTTTTTTTTGGTTTTAAAAGAATTTCTCCTTTTCGGAAAACTTGCCATGATGCGAATGGGTAGATTGTTTTGGTTTTCTTAAGCTCTTTTGTGAGTAATTTCTTGGATGTAGTCGCTTTACAATTACTTTAGTCACTTTTTCTACTTTTTTATTTGGCTTTGCTATAAAAATGCTTCACCCTCCCAAATAAGTTATTTATCTTTTTTAATACGTGGAAATGAAGGAATATGCAAGGACGACAAAGCTATTTGAGTACTTTTACCTGGAACTTGAACAAATCTGGGTTTTTACACAGTCCATGTATGTTAAAAAAAAGAGTAAATTATAATTTGTATTAGTTAGAGTGTATATTGTCTCACTTTGCATCGGTCAGTATATATTTTTACTTTGCCCTGGATTGCGTCATATAATTGAATGAAAATCTTATAAAATACAAGTAAAACTTATAAAACTTTTTGAATCTAGACCACCAGGGGCGGAGCTCTCAGTATGGCAAGGTGTGGCGCTCGCCATACCTTAAATTTCTAAAAAAATTTACCCCCAAATCATTCTGTACCATGAGCACACCAAACAAAATGAAGTTTCGGTGAAAAGAACTCCCCGTTCCCCACTCTAGAGGGTGATCTAGGTGGGCCTTGAACCACCCTAGAATTTGGCCCAGAAGTATTCCACCCAAAAAATCGATCCACTAACTCAAAGCCTAATACTGTAGCCTTGAAGGAAGAGAAGCACAAACCAGATCGGGAGGCAGCCGCGCTGCCCGTGCCCCCCGCGCCGCCGCCCGCGCCGCGCCGCCGCCCGTGCCCGCCGGTCGCCGCCCCGCCCGTGCCCGCCGCGTCGCCGCCCGTGCCCGCCGGTCGCCGCCCCGCCCGTGCAGCCCCCGCCCGTGCCCGCCGCGCCGCCGCCCGTGCCAGCCGGTCGCCGCCCCGCCCGTGCAGCCCCCGCCCCGCGCCGCTCGCGCCCGCCTGTCGCCGCGCCGCCGCCTCCCGGCCGTCGCCGCTGCCTCCCGACTCGGCCGGCCCGCCCGAGTCTGTTGCCTGTTGTTGACTGTATATATATACAGAGATTTGGTAGATCAAGAAAAGAGGGAGGAACAACATCACTCCAGACCATCATTTTCGTGTTGATACCTTCTATGCTACTGTAGATGCTATAACTACAGAGTTGGATCATCGGTTTAATGAGGTATCTTCAGAATTGCTTGTTTGTTTTTCTTGTTTGGACCCAAGAGATTCATTCTCTAAATTTGATGTTCATCGTCACTTGGTTAGTCTATTGACTTTACTTGTATCTTTCTATTTATTTTAAATATTTTTACTTATATAGCAGATGACGATCATGATATATTATGTGTATAAATCAATATATTGAGAAATCTTTGATATCTATGTTGTCGATTTCGCCACACCTTATTTTTTTTCCGTCCTCCGCCACTGTAGACCACAATTCACAAAATTTCATTTGGGTTTATAAAATTTGATAAAATTTCTATAGATTTAATGATGTATCACTTTTTTTTTTCTGAAGACGTCTCACCATGTGCATACATATGCTTGGTACTCCAATGTGACTCATCGATGAGTAAGCATATGCCATACTGTTAAAGGAATTAGTGTTAGCAGTCAGAATAATTATGGGGGGAATTATGTGTCAAAATCGCTGTATCGGTACTTAAGAAATGAAGACTGCTACAAGCCAGAAAGTCTAAAGTCTCATCATATATTTTGATTCTCTTTTCTTGGGCCCAAAGGGTTAGGGATGTATATGATTCATGCTTATCCTTCGCAGATTATTAATCAATTAGTACAAGACCAGCGAGTGGACTATGTTTTTCTTTTATTTTCTTTAGACGTAAAGACTACGTACTTGAGTTTCGTGGAAGATTCAATTCAGCTCTGCGGAGCAACAAGCCCAGTCAATAATCAAATCACGTGAGTTCCCTCTCTTGGAGTTTTAGCTTCAGTTTATACAGTTAGATATTCCCACGGTACACAATCTCACGAATTTCAAACATCTCGAGCCAGCTCGAAATATATATCTCTTATTGTTCGAAAATTTATCAAATGGAATTAACGAAAAATGATGTCTCGATAGGGCTTAAAATTCGCTAGCCAATAGAAATATCCCCCCATGCATTTCTTCTTTTTATTACATACAAGGTGCACACGCACACACTATTATAGACAAGAGAAAATATATTCTGATGTTAGCTGTTCGCCTAATTTGTAGAGTCCTTTCCCCTATCCTGAATTTCTGGGGGGAAAATTGGATTGGCCGAAGAAATCAACAGAGGCAACAGTGACTTGAGTCACTCGTTTTCATCAGCACAGAAGAAAATAGCATGATGATGATGCTAGAAACGCACACACTAGTAGTCGATTCAGTGGAGAATAATGTCGCCATCTCGAACGATCGATCGTGCCGTGGGAAAGATAGGTGAGATGTAGCTTTCACCCAAAAGGATGTGTCCATCTCAATTATTTCCCCCATAATTCAGTGGATATGGCTCATTGGATGCTGCTGCACAGTGGTACATCATTACTCGATTAGCAGCAAGACTTATCATTCCTCTCCTTTTGTGATCTTGCTTGCCAATCGAAATTTGATTGATTGGCTTGCCGCGCGAAGGTGATCTTGCTTGGTGATTTCGGTTCCTTGGTGATCTTGTTTACGCTGATCTTGCAGAAAGCACTTCTCTGGGTTGAGATACCGTTTAAATCGGCTTATAAGATGAGTTACCAATTTATTTTTTGAGCACGTTACCCAATAACTAAACAGTATATTTTAAAAAAAATTTCTTTATAGAAGTTTCATTAAAAATAAATCAATCAAATTTATAATAGTTAATACTTAATTAATTATACACTAATGACATGCCTTGTTTTACGTGGAGCCATTACTAATAGCATGTCTCATTTCACGTGGGGCCGATTAGCTCAGCTTATATACCCTACCGAACACTATATGGCAGGCAAGTCGTACGGATGAAATCGGTTACCATAGTTTCCGATATCCGAACAAGTTTTTGGAAACGGATAGTCTCGGACGGATAATTTTTGGATAATACCGGATACAAAAACGGATACTGATAGTTTTTTCAGAAATAGAAACGAATACGGTAGGACTAGTATCCAGCGGAAATCGGAAACTATCCGGAGTTTTTTTCTAGATATCCGTAGGTAGAAATCAATTTGTAGAAAAAATACGTATATGTACCTAACTTTATCATATAAAGTTGGATGAAGACAAACTTTATATCAAAATTATAGAGCTCGACGAGATCTACAGCTTTATAGTTGATAACTTTTTTATTTGAGATCATTTAGGGGTCCAAATATGCATTACAAATTCTCAGATATATTTTTACAAAATCTCAGATCTATGATTCAAACAACCTCCTATGGAGACGTGCTCTATATTAAAGTTGTAGAGCTTGATGAGATGTACAACTTTGTAGTTGGTGACTTTTCATATGAAGTCATTTGTAGTGCAAAATAATCATTACAAGTTTTAGAGAGATGAAATCAAAAGAATAACATTTTTAATATAGACAAGAGATAAAAGCTTGATAAGTGAGATGGTAAGTAAGCTATGTGCGGAGTGAGAGGTCTTGAGTTCGATTAAGATACCAAGAAGTGGAAAATTATTTTCACACGCGGATCTCTTAAGGGGCCACCTATAAAAATCGATTATCACAAACGGTTGTGAGACTGCCTTCGAAAATTGACGATTTTCATAAGCTTTTAGTTAATAAAATTTAGAAATGTTAATCTATTAGTTTAGGAAAATAACAAGCTATATCTCTTCGTTGATTCAAGAAGCTTAAATTGAAGGGTTTTTATATTCCGGTAAATATTTGTTAACGTATTCGTTCCGATTTGTATTCGCTCTATATCTATATTCGATAATATTTGATTCTATTTTCGTATCCAGGGTTTTCAATTCTGAAAAATATAAAAATAAATATAATAGAGCTAGTTTTTGTCCGTTTTCATCCCTAACTGCTCAGAGATCTTGTGCACACAACACGCGTGATCCCTCTGGCCCCATTGTGGTTTTGGTCTTTCTTAGGAATATTTTTCCTTTTCAATTAGGATTCAGCCCAGTTTTATCCCTCCTGACCTTGTGCCTAGGGTTTGAAATTTTGGTTCAAAATTTCCAAAATTTTGGGAATTTTGGACCCCGGCACGAAATTATTTCGCTCGAAAATGTTAATTTTTTTTCAAAATTTTGTGAATTTAGGAAATCTTATTTAGATTCAATCAAAATTTGTTCAAAATTTAAATAATTTGTTTCGAAATATTGCAAAGTTTTAGAAAATTTGGTGCCCTTGATAGATTTTTGCATACAAAAATAGTAACCTTGCTTGTGCCTCGGCAGGTTGTGGTGTGTAAGTGCTCCATTCGTGGGCCTTGAGCTTATAAGCCACATCTAATTTGAATTTTAAAGTTTAATTTGGAGGTATATGCTACTTTGCAACAATCAGAGTGCTATCCATTGGAGTAAGAATGCAAATTTCCACTCAAAGTCAAAGCGCATTGATTCACATTATCATTGGATTCGTGGTGTGTTGAGTTCTAAGCAGATGCAACTTGAGAACGTCCACACCATGACAATGGGGTTGACATGTTCACTAAGGTGATGACAAAGGAGAAGCTCAAGGTTTGCTACGCATGACAACTGAAAGGCAGTGAGGTCCTCCATGATGTCAGGAGGGGGAGTTTTTTTTGGGCTAAATTCCCTCCACATGGTGTTTTGCACTCAGCCTATTGCAGCCCAAGAGTCACAATTTTTTTTGAGCCATTGATTCATCTCTAGATCAGTGGTGGAGATTGCCTCACCTTCAAGGTGGGAAGAAAAAACCCTAGCCTCCACTAGGAGGTAGAGTGTGTGCAGCAACATTGGAGAAGAACTTACTAATAAAACACAAGAGGAGAGAGAGAGAGGAGTGGAGAAGAAGATATGCAGTTCGTCTAGTCCAGTAGCTCTTGCCCGTTCTTCATCAAGTTAGTGACTGGAGGCTCGAATGTTGTTGGATCGACACCAAACTTGGAGGCTTGAATGTTGTTGGATCGACACCAAACTTGGTGAGTTTGTTGTACACTTGTAACACTTCGATTTGCTTAGTTGGTGTGAGGTTTGATTAAAAAGAGCATCAGATTTGAGTGAGGGTTTGTCAGCTCGGGTGACTGCAGTTTTAGCATGTGTAGCTTTTGGTACGATGTCAGTTTGAGAGGTCAAACGATGTCCGATTGGGCTGATTTTTTTTATAGCTTGGAAGGGACTCATAGACCATCATTTCTGCTAAGTTTCATGCAATTTGCTTCGATAGTTTATGAGATTTCAGCTGAGAACCGAAGACAGAACCTGCAATTGCATTGCTTGCTTTTGCTATACCTCTTGTTAGTCCTTATGGTTGATGTTGTGGGTGCCAAGATTATGTCTTCATGATGTTGTTGCTGTTGTGATGTACTTCTACATGTTCTAGTGAAGACTCCATTTTATTCCCATTGTTAATAATAGTGTAAGTTTGGAGTGGACCGGTTGGTCCCGTGATTTTTTTACTCCTCACACAAAGAAGGCTTTTTCATGTAAATTATTTATCAGTGTTTTAAATATGGGATACCCTACAGACATGCACTTATCTCGGCGGGAGTACCATATATCAAGTCATATATGGAAACAAATCCCATACATATAGACAAATTTTGAAGCTGATAAGGAAGAAGTCCCAAATAAAAAAAGAAAGATAGTCCTATTCGAGCTCTACCAAGACTGCTTAGATCGTATCCAAACTTGTCTCTCTAGTTTTACTTGGATAAGGGGGCAACCAACGGTAATACAGGCCTCCTAGAAGGGGGAAGAGAGATATCTCAACCCAAGACAAGACAATACAAGCCACCTTCAATCTCGTCAAGTGAACATCCGAGGAAGCCGACAACAGCTAGCCACCGACCACCTTATCAGGCTATATGCTGATATAGTGGCAGATTAGATTAGGGTTTTCACCTTATACTTTGTACTCGTGAGATTAATATAGTGGAACACCGGTCTTTGGTCAAACAAGACATAAGGTCATTACCCTTCTTGGGGGTCTGAACCTGTATAAAAAATCTTGTCTCCCTTGCTCTCGCTATAACTTCGTTTACATCCTCATATCAACCATACCCCATACGCATAAATACAATGTATATACACGGATATTGCGGTTGGAATATTATTCATCGACATTATTGTGTCTTGCGTGTATGTGCTTATTGTTGTTTCGCTGTTGATTTTCTAGTTGAAACTATCCTACACACTCTTCCTCTCTCCATTAACTAGATAGAAAGGATTTGACTAATGAAAAATAGCAAATATGTATTTAAGGGTTAGTTTGGTTTTTGGCTCTTTTGTAGGATATAGTTATATTGGAAATTTTTATTGATAGGACAAAGGAAGTTTTTAATTGGTACCAAATTGAGCATAGACGTTATCAGTATGGCTTCAATCTAAACCAATCATAATTACTGTTCAAATTGCCAAAGGATTGATAGGACATGATTTGGTATCAATCTAAAATTACCTTAAAATTTTCAACTGCAAAAAGAAGCCTCCAAATTAGGGATGATAATCCGACCTGTAGATCCGTTAACCGCGGCACCACTAGTAAGCCCCAAAATTGCCTTGTAAATTTGGATTCAATTGTAATTCTCGCAAGTTCTTATTTCGTACTCATCTTTGTATGCATAGTGATGCCAACTTTTTTTTTTACCAGTTTGGAATATTCTTTTCCTACCAGATTGGAAAGGAACCATACGATGCATATTCTATCTCATCACCTTCGGCTTCGCCTTCCTCAGCACCAATCCCGTGCAAATAGCCCCAATTAGGAACCGTACGATGGGCTCATCGGACGGCTCAAAACAGCCCGGATTCAAATTTGGACGGTCATCAACTCATCCCCTTCTCTCCTCTCTCCAGCCATGCGCTCCCTCTCTCCGGCGATGCCGCCGCCGCCGCAGGGGGCCTCGTGGGAGTGCGGGCCCTGCGCCCGCGACACCCCTGCGGGTTCCCCCTGCGGTTCCTGCGGGGCGCCGCCGCGGTGGGCCAGCGCCCGGTGCACGCTCCTCAACCCGAGCAGCTCCGGCGCCTGCGGCGCCTGCGCGGCCAAGCGTCCCGCGGAGATCGACGCCGACGACGAAAACGAAGATGACCCCGCGTGGCCGCCGCCATCGCCCCGTCCTCCGTGCGCGAGGAGGAAGATGGCGCGCGAGGTATGCGCCGACGACGACGAGGTCGAGGGGGCGGATGCGCCGCGCCCCGCCGCCAAGAAAGGTACATTGAGGGTTTTGTGTTCTTTTTTTTAGATGAAGGGTTTTGTGTTCCTGCGAATCGAATCACGGAATCATAAGATCGCAACTTTTTCCTGTTCGTTAATCAATTATCCTATCTTTGGTTTGGATTTGGGATGGGAATTGACAGCCCAAAGAAAAATCATATGGCACGATTAATTGTATTTGGGATGGAAATTGAAACCCCAAAGAAAAATCGTATAGCACGATTAGTTGTATAGATTCAATGTGGGGATGTGAAACACCCAGATAAGGTTCTAACTCTACTGATTCCCCTGAAAATGTGTCACCAACAGAACAGACTACTGCAAGTTTGCAACAGCACAAGTATTGTGGTAAAATCATTTGGGTGTAATTAGGAACGGGTAATAATGTTAATGGCGATTGCAATTTGCTAATTCTTTACTTTTCAGCATGGCCACGCTGCATAATTGCTGTACGTGGTGTGCCATTTAATTATAACTAGTAACCATGCACGCGCGAGGATAGAAGGCGGCGTGGATGGAGTGGTGGGGACAGGAATACATGGAATGATTTGATTTTGGTTTATGTTAGTAGTCAGATTAACTGTAATTATAAGATAGAAAATATATAAAATAATGGCGAGTGGCCACTTGATGCTTTGGAGGCAGTACATGGAAAGAACAGTAGCCATTTGATGTAGTCGATCCAACCAATCGGAGAGTTCAATTTACAAATTGGCGTGTACACTGGGCAACCACAATGTGCTCCCACACTAGTAATAGGCAATAAATGCAATTCTTCTGCCCGATAGTAAGCACTATGGAACCAATAAACAACTCTTACCTAGCAATAGCACTACAACATGATAGTATGAAATGAAGAAACATTGATTCTTTTAATATGCATTGATCCTCTCCTCTCTCTCCTCACTATTGCATGCAGCCAAATTTTATATTGTCATGGAACCCACATTATTGCTTGCTACATATTGTGAAATTTTCAACAACAAATGCCTACTTTTATTGGGTCCCACCTTATTTACTAGCTAGGAAGGATACATTAATGATGCAGTATAACTTCTCTATTTTATATCCTTTCATTCTTTTTACTTGTCATTTAGTACATCGTCAGCGCGGATATTAAATCATTGTTTTTCAATCATATATTTATAAATGTTATTGAAACTATAAGTACACGAAAGTCTTTTTATGACAAATCTATTAGTACCATTATTACGTTCAAATCTTAGTACTTCTGCATATATTAGTTATTTAAGATTTCCTCTTACTGTACACATCATAAGACGACATCTACTTGTGAACGGAAGGAGTAGTATTGATGGATGTATGATGAGACAAATACATTGTTTGCTCTAAGTTTGGCAATTCCGATCTGAATTTACTATTTTCTTGATACATAATGATGTTCACCTGGTTCATTCTGTCATTTGTTCTCTACTAAATTACCATGAGCATGCGATTTTTATCTTTTAGTGCTTCATCCTATTAATTGTTTGAGCAACCATGTAAGATCTAGTCTGATATGCAAATTGCTAGGGTATTTTGCATCTAAATCTTGGGAGTTACAGCAGTTCTTCATATGACCAACCTTGGCAGCTAGTTTTATACATCTGCGTGAATACAAATTATCTAGCTAGCTAGTTAGAAGTTTATTTCTTCTTCAAAGCAGTACTTTTACCGTTCTAGGCTATGGCCACATTAAAAGCCGAATCTTCTTGTACAGGAAATTTTGAGAATAATATGGGCAAGAAGACCTTCAAAATCATGACATACAATGTCTGGATCCGGGAGGATATTGAACTGCGTAGAAGGCTAGATGCTCTTGGTGATCTTATTCAACTTCACAGCCCAGACCTTATATGCTTCCAGGTACAAAATTTTAACTGTGCATTATGTCCTTTCCTCTCTCAATGAGCCTCGTATGTGGAACCGCAGGAGGTTACACCTTACATGTATCAGATTCTGGAAAAATCTGACTGGTGGCAAGAATATGAATGCCTGTTGTCACATCAGATGGCTATGCGGAAGTCACATTTCTGCATGCAGGTAATGCTTCTCTTAAAACTTCATGTACCACATGTGTTGAAGCTTCTGGAAGTTGCAGTACTCTTTGTTACAAAATACTGTATGTCTCTCTCTACTTTCAGCTGCCAGCAAGATCCATTTTTTATCATGAATATAGCAATGGCTGCAAAAAGAATAAATGGATAATCATGCAAGCTCTTTAACACTTATCTTGCATCATTTCCCATATTGTCAAGTTTAAACGTCTCACATGGTCAGAGTAAAATATGACATAGTTGCAGTTGAAGTGTTGGGAGTTCAAATGCAAGTTCTGCATTAGTTTACTTCTTTTTAGATAAAGTGCATCAGTTTACTTATGTAGGTGACACCTCAATTTTGAAGTTGTATCTCAAGCGGTCTAAACCATTATCCTGCCCATTTTTTTTAGAAAAAACGTGAGTTATCCTGCCATGATCATCTATGCTCAGCATGGATGACCTGGTGCTACACGGCTTACTACTGTTAAGGCACACAGCAGTGGACCTTGTACTTTTCACATTGCTAACACTAACACATTTCATCGTAAGAAAGAACCATGGACAAGTTATCAACCTGGCTTTTATGAACTGAAGAGTTTAGATCTCTGGAACCATGAGTTTATTTTTTGTTCTTAGAGCCTAACTTTTGCTCTTCCATAAGCGTTACTGACTGTTCCTGATTTTGATTACAACATTTTTTTTTCTTCTAGACTTCTTTCACTAATGTGATTCAATTGCAAACAAATGCAGATGAGCAAATTGCCAGTGAGGTCATCTGGCCGCATTCCATTTCCGAACTCAGTAATGAGGAGGGAGCTGTGCATAGCAACCATCAAAACCGGAGGGATGATCAATTTGGCCTTGGGTACAAGCCACCTAGAGAGCCCCTGCCCTCTACCTCCTCGGTGGGATCCGAAGTATAGCGAGGAGCGAGTAGCTCAAGCAAACCATTCTCTGGGGATTCTGGGAAAATTCAACAACGCAATCTTCTGCGGTGACATGAACTGGGACGACAAAGTAGATGGTCCCTTCCCTCTACCGGACGGCTGGGTTGATGCTTGGGTGGAGCTGAAGCCAAGTGACAATGGCTGGACCTATGATACGAAAGCCAATGCCATGCTGTCAGCCAACTTTAAGCAGCAGAAGAGGATGGACCGGTTTGTGTGCAAGTTGTCGAATTTCAAGATCGACGACATTGAGATGATTGGAAAAGATGCGATTCCGGGTGTCATGTACTACAAGGAGAAGATAGTTCGCAAGGAGCTTCATAAGATGGAACTGCCTGTCCTACCCAGCAAACATTTCGGGCTTGTTCTGACAATTACTCATCTGGATGACATTTCCTGATCACAAATTCACAATGGTACTTCGTTTGCGTTGTCGATGGCCCTCTTAGGTGTTGTAGCATAACAGTAGTATGACAATGACGCGCAATTATGAACTGAGATAGTTGTTATTGTTAGCGCTATGTTCGTCAGGGTAACTCCAATTTTATGAAGTTCAGTGATGGTGGCACCTGTTTGGTGCTAGAAACTGGAGAAAATATGCTAGAGTGGATCGACCTGTGATGGTTGCTAATAGTAAATGGCGATGACTGGCAATTGCTTCACTGAAATGCCATTAAAGTTAGTTCACCGTTGCTCTAAACTTTTGAAACTTTGATTACTGGTATACCGAGACTGCTCGTACAAAAATTGGAAGGCAGTCAGTTGAATAGAATGTTTGGTGTATCAGAATTTTGACACTCAAACTACAAAAATTACAGGCTTGATGAGCTGAGTTGCATCAGCTATAGAGAGAACAAAGCCAAGAACTAAAGCTACTGGCTAAAGACTGCTCGAATTTGACACTAAACTATCCAGCCTCCAGTACAAATAAGCAGTCATAAATTCCAAATGGGCATGGTAGCTTCCTCATTTTGTCGATCAAAATGTCAAGTTTCAACAGTCATTTTCGTTGAAGTTAGGATGTACCCACACAATGAGTTTCTGAATATCCATAGCTCCTCAATTTGCAGGGTAGCATATAAACTCGCATGCCATGTAACCACCATGTGCAAGCTGTAAGTGCCAGTCTGAAAACACTGGTAGGAGAGAATTGCAGTTGGTAAACTAGCTTGCTGAGGCTCTTTCATTCCAATATAGACACTTGAGAGCAAATCCTTTGCTACACATTAAAGGTTTCAAGGGCCAAATGCAATTCTCTGCACAAGATCTGGCCTTCTCTTGCTTGGCATCCGAAGAAGTCCGGTAATCTGTAGCTCAGTGACAGCTCTGCAAAACCTTGCTCTGGAAGCCCGAGTCAAGGATTACATGGATATAAGGCCTAGTATATGTAGAAAAATATTTGTGTACTTTTAGTAGATTAAATTGTAATAAAAAAAAGTAAGTTCAAGGATACTGGATCATGGCTTCACTCTCTGCAGCAATGGGTTTTGATTTCTTTTTCGAGGGAGAAGTGTGTGGTTTCCTTTTGACTTTTGAATGTGTACTATTGATAATACCGTCAAAAGATAGGTACCAGTCATGAAGGTTTATTACGTCACCATATTCTTGGGCTAGATTGCACCTGCAAAATTGAAAGGGATACACATCAGCACAAAAATACATCTCAATCTGAGCAAGCTCAGTCACAAGATTATTGTTTGCTCAAAACTGCCATGTTGGCTTTTCTTGGACCCTACACTAAATAAAAAAGGGACTCAATGATGTGACACCACATCAGGATAAAAGATGGTTAACATGGCATGCTATGTCAACAGAATATGTTGAAGAATGCCATTTAAGCATATGATCCCAGATATGAGGCCATCTCATTATAGCCTGGCGTGGGAATAGCAGGAGGATCTCAAATTAAACACTACTAGTAACTAATTACTTTGGACCATATTTATAAAATTGATAGAGTAAGGATCAAATGATGTCAGTGTTATTTAGAGCTTTGCACTCCAAACATCAGAACTTAGTATGTTAATTTTCTAGGTTTTCACCATATGGTTATTTTCACCAGATGCGTCGCTCAACAAGAATACTCTCCAGGACTTACATAATTGATGTATCATGCATGGATGCTGACACGGCAATTCCATTCTTCCTGCAACAAGAGCATTTAAGATGTTTATGTGGCTTGAGTAGATCAAGTTGGACCATTCTTCTTGGATTTCCAATTAATGCCTACAATGAGATGCAATAGAATTTAAAACAGTTAACTTAAATACTTACAGATTATTATGTAACTAAGTATTACACAATGGTACCATTTTTTTTTTCTGTAAAGGAAAAACTTACAGATTGAAGAATGCTGACATTCTTGAAACAGATGATTTCATGAAAAGGTAAACACTCAACGGACACCAGAAATTTCCTGTATGAATATCTAGACATTAGATGCTGAAAAAACTAAGATAACTAAATTATATAACAAACAAAATAGAAAAAAAATCATCCCAGTTCAGTATACAAATTAGCCTTTAAATTTCATTGTACATCACTTTTTTTAATTTAATCTTCAAAAGTCATATGAAGAAATAGATCTAGCAAGGCGTGTAAGATTAAAATGGTACTGAGTTAATATAATCTTACAATAACATTTACCTGGTAACATCATCCAACAGCATGGCCACTTTATCATTCAGTGCTACTGTACTATTTCCGGTACTATTTATTGATCTCCTGATATGCCATGAAAATGATTTTCAGCTGGTTTCAGATAATCAAAACTGAAAAATGTGCAGTACAGATTCGTCCACTTGAGATAATCCACCTCATTATGTTATTGCAACTTGGCATTCTTAGTATTTCTTTAGTTAATAAAATTTTAAATGAAATATGGAATAAAGCAGGAAGTACCTAGTCCACTTATCCTTTGTGATCCTCACACTGTCCGTACTGATTGTGGTGGACTGAAGTTCTTTCAACTTGTCACTTATCTGGGATTAGAATGAGCACATTTCTCAACTAGAGTCACACAGCAGTTTTAAAAAGTACATTTAGTACAGTTGGCTCCCTGCCAAAAGCCTACAACTAGTAAAAACTAGGAATTAATTATCTAACTTGGTCAAAACTTCTTAATATAATGATGCCCAGCTCAACTGGGCCTTCAAGAAAAAAAAACATGGTCAAAACAAACACTCTGGTGACAGATGCTCAAGCTATCTCAACACAGAAGGTATTATTTCGAACATCAGATAACCAAAAGCAGCATCCCCTTTCAGAATGTATTGAATAAAGATTGCAGTCAACAATCAAGTAAACTGGCCATCAGAAACCTGAACCATATGTAAGCAGGTCTAAAGTCTAAACTCATCTTCATTCAAAAGAAAATTTCAAGAGGAAAAGCTTAAACCCATATGGTATGGCATTTTATATTTCTTTCATATCCAAAAATAGTCTAAAAAATCAGCAATAAGCATACCTTATCCATTCCCTTTAAATGGATGCTCCAAACTTCTAGAAGCTGAAATAATGTTTCCACTGGCAGGTACCTGATCCAATAAAACGCATTCTCATCAAGAGGAAATAAGCATCACAGTAAAGGGTCTACCTCGATCAGTCTGTACTACTATGTCGCTTCCCTAGAAATTTTACAATCCCATATTCCCCTTTGCTCCCACAGTAATTATAAGCTACAATTGATATTAATAGACAATGCCCTAATAACTCACGCTCCAAAAACCTGAAACCAACTTCCATCATCATACCTTATTGTATCCATTGCCTGATCTATAAATCTTCTACTAGTCCCTGACTTTCCATTTGGTAGATTGGGCGTTTTCTGAGTGTGCAGATCAGGGTTTACAGCCTCACAGAAAATATCCAAAAGTTGCACTTTGCCATGCTTTCCAGCTTCATACAAGCACTGCATAATCACAGCATACGATACCTGAGGGCTCTTAAAGAATAAATAATATAGCTGGGCAACTCTGTTTTCTAAAAACATAAGAAAATTCTGGTGAAGAACAAAAACTTACCAAGAGAACTGAACTCCAATCCTTTTGAATCTTCATCAGCTCAGACAACCCTTCAACCATATTGTCGCCAGACTTGATTGAGTCCTTTTCTCTGCAATGGAAGTTTTTAGACAAAGTATATCACTGGTGAAAATCTGTACCGTCAAGTCTTGTACCTTGTGCATGACGGGAGACCAGATGCGTATTTCCACAATGATTGGGGCAGTGCGTCAAACTTATCACGCCAAAAGTTCTGTAGGATAAGACAGAAAAGAAATATATCCATGTCAATACAAGATATCAGTTGGTATATAAAGATATCGAAACATAAATATTTATTTTCTAGTTAGTGATAGCAGAACATAATTAGCTAACATTGTATTATCTTTGGAACAGAAAATAAAACAGACCTCACAATCCTCTTCAAGCATTCCCATGCACAAGAAGCTCAGAGGTTCGACGGAGAAGTGCTTACTACAAGCAAGCTGCATGAAGTTCGATTTAGTGCAACCATCAAAAAGAAGGGAAAAAACATAATAACAACTTGGTAATAGCAATAAAAAGAGTAATAGCTTAACACCAAGAACTAACCTTGAGAGCACTAATAAAAGATGTTATGGTCCCATCATGCTTGAAAAAGTAATTTCTGAGGAAAACTGCAACTTCATGACTGATACAGAATCCATCGCATGGTTTGACAAGGATGGCCTCAACAAGTGCATTCATCCTATCAGAAGGAGACCCCAAGGTAAGCTTGCAGGGCTCTAATCTTTGAAGAGTTTCCGAGGAGAGTAGTTTCCTTGGTGCATCAAGGGTAGTTGCTATCCCCATTACAAAGAAGATTGGAATTTTAATCACCCATTCGCTGCAACAGATAGAATGTTCAGGCTAAAATCATACCCCAAGCCTCTAAATTTTATTAAGTGAAACTAATGATAGAAATGAAAGATAGACCAAGTTCACTTTCATAATTGGCTAAAGGATTTCTTCTAAAAAGGGTTAAACAAGGGTTTGGTGAGTTTCAACCACACTAAAAGAGAGAAAAACTATCAAACAACAAAATTGGTATTCTTCTATGCTATCCCAGTAAAAAAAATGTATGTTAAGCAACCATAATAAGGTATGGAACTGTGGTTGAAGCAAGTTTTATGTACTCCTTGTTTGATGGAAGAGCAGCTTAAGGTTTTTACATATCTCTACCTGGGTCAGCATGGAAGCACATTCCTACAGGATACCCTTGAATGCTATGAAACAGAAATTTTACCTTAGCATCATCACAAGCTCTCCCAGGACATCACCAGAACATTGCTCTAAATCATCAATTATGACAACAATAGGCTGATCATAGTTCTCAGCTGAAGAGTACCAAGATGCAAGTGCAAATATGTCCGCTACCTATTGTAGTGACAAAAATGGAACAGACCACAAGAAAGTTAGCCTAAGCACTCTAGTCTCAATTAATACTGTAAGTTTAAAGATGTGAGCACCGGTCATGTCACCCACATCTGGAACCTCTGAAAGTAGCTGCCTCAACAAGCTCCTAAAGCAACCGCCGACTCATGTTTTTTCCGACAATTCAGTCGCCGACAGCTTGGCCAAGTGACATCCATTGGACTCAAGATGCTCCGCAAGATCCCGGAATGTGGTGATATCATCAACAAACTCCGCATTCTCTGCAAAATTAAGAAGCTCAGTCCATCAAACCAAGACATTCTTTGCCACAACAAGCAGCCAGCTGAACATTTGATGATGGATTCTCACTGGTGAGAACGAAAGCCGTCGGTATCTTCCTGCAGATCACATCGGTTAGGAGAGGGTACGGCTGCCGTACTTCGTCGGTGCAAGGTCTCGCAATGGAGCGGACCGCGGAGAAGGATTCCTGCACCCATTGCAGCACCTGGTCGAACAGCTTGAGGCTGATACCTCGAAGAACCTCCTGGCCACACGAACAAGCAAAATCGGATCAATCCCAAAATGAGAAATCACACTCGTCAGAGTTTGCAAGAGTTGAGGAATTAAGTGAGTAAACGAAATCGATGGATAGGGGGAGTTGGGGGTGCACATTGATGGTCGACTGGATCTTGGACCAAATGCGGTGGAAGGCCTCGAGGCGGAGCCGGTCGTAAAGCTCCTCGTCGCCATCGCCGTCGTCGTCAGCAGCCTCGTTACGGGATCTCTTCCCGGATTTGGGGTTGAGGGAAGCTGGCCCGGAAATGTCGATCCGCCGCCGCGCCCGGCCGGAGGACGGCAGCGAGGAAGCCGAGGAGGACGACGAGGCGGTGCCCTTGTGGAGGACATAGAACGGCTGCAAGACGACGGGGGATCAATAGGGGACGAGTGGCCGCCGGCCGGCGGAAGGGGCAGCAACGGCTGAGCTGAGAGAGATGGAAACCCGAACGCACCTCGATGTTGGTGGCGGCGGTGAGCGGAGCCTCCGACGGCGCAGCCATTATTGCGCTAACCACGGCGGCGAACCAGGCACCGGCACGGCGGCGCGGAGAGGGGAGGAGAGGAACAGCGGGTCCGGGCGGCGATCTGACGGCCGAGACGATGCGCCGACGGCGGGTCGGGCGGCCACGGGAAGAGGGGAATGATGGGTTAGGGTAGCGAGGTAGTGGGGGCTCCTTTTGGCGGGAAAGGTTCGCGCCAAAAAGAAAGGGGAAGTGAGCAAAAAAAAAAAGAAAGGAGATCCGTTTGGATCGGGGATTTGAACCCGACGTGAATCGAACACGCAACCTTCTGATCTGGAGTCAGACGCGCTACCATTGCGCCACGGATCCGACGTAGCATTGCGTGAGAAAAATTATTTTAGATTATGAGAAAAGCACTAGAAGATATTACTATTACTACAAATTTAAAATCGAGATTGCGATCTGTGTAGGGTAAATTCGAAAAAGGCAAAAAATTGGATGCTATATGGTGGGTCCCATTGTTAGATATATGGACGACATCCGTCCTATAGATGTCCAAATGGGCCGTGCCCCGTCGGGCCGGCCCGGGCACGGTGCTACAGTAACCGTGCCCGGGCCGGCCCGGCACGTTTGGCCGTGGGCCGTGCCGGCACGGCCCGAGTAGCCGTGCCGTGCCTGGGCCGGCGGTGCGGCACGGCCCGTGGACTGTAGCGGGCCGGCACGGGCACGGCACGGGCACGGCACGGGGCACGGGCACGGGCACGGGGCGCGGGAACGGGGCACGGGGCACGGCCCGGCACGGCCCGCCCGGAGGGCGGCGGCGGAGGCCGCGCCGCCGTGGCAGGCGTCTACGGCCGCGGAGGCCGAGGCAGGCGTCGGCGGCCGAGGCCGGGCAGGCGCCCGGGCGAGGAGGCGCCGGCGGAGGGCGCCGGCGGAGGCCGAAGCAGCAGCCGGGAGGAGGCGGGTGCGGGAGGAGGCGGCCGGGAGGAGGCGGCGGAGCCGAGGAGGCCGGGAGGAGGCGGCGGGAGGCCGAGGCGGCGGGAGGAGGCGGAGGAGCCGAGGAGGCGGAGGAGGAGGAGGCAGGAGGAGGCGGAGGAGCCGAGGAGGAGGCGGCGGGAGGCCGAGGCGGAGGGAGGAGGCGGAGGAGCCGAGGAGGAGGCGGAGGAGGCGGAGGAGCCGAGGAGGCGGCGGGAGGCCGAGGTGGAGGAGCCGAGGAGGCGGCGGAGGAGGAGGCGAGGCGGGAGGAGGCGGAGGAGCCGAGGAGGCAGCGGGAGGCCGAGGCGGCGGGAGGAGGTGGAGGAGCCGAGGAGGCCGGGAGGAGGCCGAGGCGGCGGGAGGAGGCGGAGGAGGCGGCGGGAGGCCGAGGTGGAGGAGCCGAGGAGGGGGGGGAGGAGGAGGCGAGGCGGGAGGAGGCGGAGGAGCCGAGGAGGAGGCGGAGGAGGAGGCGGAGGAGGCGGAGGAGCCGAGGAGGCGGCGGGAGGCCGAGGCGGCGGGAGGAGGTGGAGGAGCCGAGGAGGCCGGAGGAGGCCGACGGCGGCGGGAGGAGGTGGAGGAGCCGAGGAGGCCGAGTCTCTTTTTTCTTTTTTTACTCATCTCTCTCAGACTCAGTCACTCTCACTAAGTGAGAGTGACTCAGTCCGGTCGGGACTCGGCGCAGGCGGGGAGGCGGCGGAGGGCGGCCTCGGGGGGCGGCGCGCAGGCGGGGAGGTGGCGGCGGAGGGCGGCGGCAGGCGGCGGAGGCCGGGGAGGCGCGCGCGGGAGGCGGCGGCGGAGGGGGCGGAGGAGGCCGAGGCGGCGGGACGAGGCGGAGGAGCCGAGGAGGCCGAGGCGGCGGGAGGCGAGGCGGCGGGAGGCCGAGGCGGCGGCAGGCGGCGGAGGGGGTGGGCGCATGCGGGGAGGCGCGCGCGGGAGGCGGCGGCGGAGGGGGCGGAGGAGGCCGAGGCGGCGGGACGAGGCGGAGGAGCCGAGGAGGCCGAGGCGGCGGGAGGCCGAGGCGGCGGCAGGCGGCGGAGGGGGCGGCGCGCATGCGGGGAGGCGGCGGCAGGCGACGGAGGCCGGGGAGCGCGCGCGGGAGGCGGCGGCGGAGGGGCGGAGGAGGCCGAGGCGGCGGGACGAGGCGGAGGAGCCGAGGAGGCCGAGGCGGCGGCAGGCGGCGGAGGGGGGGCGCGCATGCGGGGAGGCGGGGGCGGCGCGCAGGCGGGGAGGCGGCGGCGGAGGGCGGCGGCAGGCGGCGGAGGCCGGGGACGCCGGAACGCGGGCGGCAGGCGTCGGCGGACCGGGCCGGCCTGGGCACGGTGGGCTGCCGACGGGGCGTGCCGGCACGGCACGGCCCACGACCCCGGCGTGCCGTGCCTGGGCCGGGGGGGAGGCACGCGGGCCGGCACGGCACGGCCCGCTACATGAACCGTGCCTACACGGGCCGTGCCGTAGCGGGCCGTGCCGGACCGTGCCTCGGTCCGTGCCAGCCCGGTCCGCCCGTTTGGCCACCTATAATCCGTCCCCCCTCCAACAGATGCATGGCGAGGCGCAGGAGTGGAGGATCCAGCGCCGACAAGGCATGAGAGCAGCACCAATTCCCACTCATTCACGGGCTCGACGCACTACTACGAAATTGATTTTTTGCTTATGCCCCCAAATCTTCGTAGGTGGGCTATAAGACGCTGCGCTTGTACAGTAGACCAGATAGGTCCTACATCATCGTTCGTCTGCAGAAACAACTCTTCGCAGCCGGCCGCAGACCCGTCTACAAAAATAGCTCCGTTTGTACAGACGAACCGACTATTTTTACATAGACGAGCCCTTAAAAAGACTCACCTGTATAAAGACAACTATAAGTGCCATCTCTTTCTCGAGAGAGAACTGCTCTCTTGCTTCAAAACCTTCCAAAATAGAGGGAAAATTTTGTCCTTAGCTTTCTTGTTAAATTTGGTTTTCTGAAGCAGGAGCTTACCATTTCTAGTGTTATTTTTAAAAATTAATTTAGTTTTTTTATTTTTAGCTAAATTTGCGCAGATCTATAGGTAATGAGCCACGGACACAGCGGATATGACTACGGTATAATATAATATCTATGACGATGGCAAATTGCTAAACGGTATATTTTTTATAAAAATTTTCTACATAAATGTTGCTTAAAAAATCATATTAATCTATTTTTTAAATTTAAAATAATTAATATTAAATTAATCATACGCTAATGGTTCACCTTGTTTTACACGATCTTTTTTTCTCTTCTGTCTTCTCATCTTCAAACTATCTCTTAAGCTCCTATTAAATGGCTGTTAATTCAGTGCTAGAAAGTGACTACTACCGATTAGAATATGAGATTAATTAATTGCCGGTAAAATGACAAGAGTAGCTACTAGCAGAGCAGTACAATACAAGTGTAGAGCATCCTTAGACACACACACAACTATGCTCGCCGTGATTTTTGGAAAACAGGCACTACATTTTCCACTTACTATTATATATATAGCTAGTCAACGATATATGAATGAAGTACAAACTAGTAAGTGATATTTAGCCTAAAATCAGGCAACTGATCAATTGACTCCCCCAGTTAGTTTTTGGTCTATCTATACACCATTGACCATATTTTCTATTCAAAATTAGTTTATAAACATTTTGATTAACAACAGGTGTCTTACATTAAAACCATATCAACTGCATATATAAAACTCAGCAAGATGATAATCAAGTGGCTTAATACAACATAAATAAAATTTCATTGAAAATATAATAGAGAAAAGTTATATAGAAATATAAATAGAAGTTAATGCACAATTAAGTATAAATGCAATACAAAAACCTTGTGTAATGTGTCCTGCGTTTTCTCTTTCGTTCCTATAATCACTACTCCCTCCTTCTTAAAATATAGCTATGTTTAATTAAATTTTTATTCTTAATATAACTATCTAATACATGTAAAAGGTGACTTTTACCCTATTACTTCTCATGTCATCTCTAATGGACCCTGTCATTCCACCAACCCTCGAGGCTCGCATCCCAGTCATATTATTCTTAATTTTTATCATCTCACCATCTATTAATGATAGTATTTTAAATCTTTCATCATAATCCTTAACTTCCTTAAAACACTGCTAGTTAACTATATTTTGCCTGTGCTTAGTAGGCTAAAAGGCTTTGCAGGCCGCTAATAATAGGCCGCTAGCTTTGACCTGCTCATGCATGCTCCAGATGTTGAAGGCGAGACAATCGCCGGTGTAGGCGAGGCTGCCACGGATGTCGGTGACGATGGCGAGTAGGCGAGCTTTCCCGGCAAGAGCGTGGGGCCTGGAGCACACAGAGTGCACCAAGAACGTGGTTCTTTAGGCTTTTTTTAATTTAAAATTCTAAGAATTTTGACTCATTCTAATGGCAAGGGCACCCAGACCACGTCCAGCGCCGAGAGCTAGGCTGCGGCGCTGCCGGCGCGACGATGCTCTGGCGGCGGACGCGTTCACAACCGGATTTCAGAATGCCGGCTACGTGGACACATGGTGGTGTTGTAGCGTGAACTAACCAGAAATGGAGATTTCCATTTCTTCCTCATCTTGCCGAAATTCGCCAAACGATAAATGAGGTACAGCTCAAAGTGTAGTAAATTCCATTCCAACAAGGATTGGTCCACACAGAATATGTTAAGAGAGATTGGCCCATTTCTATTCATGGTGGGCGGTGCCGAGTGTCTTGTCTTACACTTTGAGATTAAGGGTTTTTACCATTGATGATAGTTGATGGACACTCCCCCAAAAAGTCAAGGCAAAGAGTGAAATTTAGTGATGTACGATAGTATGACACAGTTTAGTTATGGGATAAGTTTATCTAACGCATTAACTATCGTGTTTGTCTTAAACACACCCCTCAACTGTAAGACCGGGTACTAAACACCCCTTAACTATCGAAACCATTTAATTTATACCTCTCGTTCTAAACCAGAGCGGTTTTCGCCTATGTGGACCCTATGTGTTAATCTATGTTAGAAAAATAAATAAATAAAACTATGGGACCCAGCTGTCATCCTCCCTCCTTCGTTCTTCTTTCTCTCCGTTCTTTTTCTTATATGCCTACATGGCCTGCAATTCCCGATGCTTTGCCGACAAGAGGCGGAGCTCAGCGAGGCTCCAAGGGCGGGCGCTGGTGAGCTCGGCCTCGAGAGATTCGGAGATGCTGCATCCACCACGGTCTCTCAATCCTAGCCTCAAGTTCCTCTAGCCACTATCTTGAGGAGAGGCGCGGTGGAGGCAGAGACGGAGCCTGCCGCGACATCCTCTTGGCATGAACTTGACGTCCGCCAAGCGACCTTGCATCCATAATTTCCCCCCCCCCCCCTGCCAAGCTCCTCCCAAAGTTTGCAAGCAACGGCCGCAAACGGATTTGCTCACCAGGGGACTAGCAGCTCGCCCCCCAAGCTCCGCTCCACCGACCTCCATATGGAAAATATTGAATTGGGTAGAAACCCTAATAATATATTGTATATTGCACTGACCCTCGTAGGGTATATATAGTGTACATAGGAGGTAGAGACTTGGAGTATAAGACAAGTTAAAGTAGTTTTCTATCTCTAATATTCTATTTTATCTCTCTAGGATTCTATTTTATCTCTAGAGTTCTTATTCAACTCCATTATCTCTAACTATATGTATCTATACTTCTAACATCCTCCTCGGTCGTAACGGGAGCAAAGCGGACGATTCTGACTAGATTTGAAATCTTGTGCTTCCACCATCTTCTTTTCTTTACCATCATCAATTGCTTCTCTGATGGATGGTGTCAGCGTTCCCTTCTGGTGCCGTCCCTTGTCTCTTCTCTATTCCCTCCCGCAATCATAGCGAGAGTGCCATAAACATTAGTGATGGCACGGATGCTTTGACTGAAGTTGTTGCTGATGATTTGTTGTAGATGTCTGTCGCGGTAGCCAATCATGAAGTAGTCGTGGTTATTGTAGTCATGGTAGTCGATGTAGCCGCACATAGACAAAGGTGGAAAAAAATTGCACTTTATTGTAGTGATGGAGTTGCAGTTGTTGAAGTGGCACCTTGCACCTTGTATGTCAGAGGATGCCATCTGGAAACGTCTTGCGAATGTCAAAGGACGCCGTTGGCGATGAGGCCACAAGTTTTGGTTGGACCCTGTACGTCTTGTTGGAGGTTATCACTATAGTGATGTCGTATTGATGCAGTCGTTATCATCATAGATGACACAGTCAATGCTGCCATCGATAAGGTGTCTTGTAGAAATTCCTGTTAGAGGACACACTGGTGATATCCATCCTTGTGGACGAAGCGGCAGCGGCACGTTACCATGTTGACGAAGACCACTGGCGATGTAGTATCGATGATGACTATCGTGTTGTTGATATAGAGAAGGTATTAGATACGACACATGTTGCCGGCGGCCGTATGAGCTCGATCGGCAGAGACGGTCAACGCAAAGGGATCGGTGGCTAGACGTGGGCTGTGCATCCTTAATGTTTTGTTGAATGAAGATGTCATGATGAAGTCGTGGTCACGTGCCGGTGCGGCTTGAGCACTTGCGTCTGGTTGAGAAGGCCGTAGTGGGCCGGCAGCAGATGTAGCTTCATTGGGTCTTGGGAGGCAGTAGGTGCAGCTTTATCGAGTCTTGGGAGAAAATTGCTTGCTTCTCCTTCTTGATCAATCTATCACTACAGTAAAAGAAAATTACTTGCTGCTTCTCGTCCTCGGCTCCCGTGCGTGTACAATGGAGACCATCGTGATCAACGCGGAAGTGTGTGCAAATTGATGACATCATGATGATGCCATGATGATGAGCTTGTGACATTGTGGCCGGAGGGAGCGTCTTCATCTCGGTGGCAATTGACACTATCGGCGAGGTCCTCCTTGTCCTTGTCGGCGTACGGAGCTTTGGTTTCGTAGATCACTTCTTGTGGTTTGCCTTCTCTCCTACCAAGAACATGCCACACACAAGCCTATATGCATGCAGTTGCTGGCTATAGCTTCTTGATGATCTCGTATTTGTGGTCGTAACCGAAGAACAGTCATGCTCTGTTTCGCCGACGCACTGGAACTTGCGCCCGTTCTCCACGGCGTGTAGAAGTAGATCTTGATGTGGAAGCTGATCTCCTCAGATCGCTAATCTAGTCTATGGGTAATTGAAAAGGCTAATAGCTAATTGATGCGGCGTCCCAGGGAGACCATGGAGATTGATTTCATCTCCCAGGGGCGACGCAAGCAGAAGGTGTAGACGGACGGATTGAACGACTTTGGTCTGACTCTGATACCATGTGGAAATATTGAATTGGGTAGAAACCCTAATAATCTGTTGTATATAGCACTGACCCTTATAGGGTATATATAGTGTACATAGGAGGTTGTTGGAGGACGAAGCCTCGACGGCGGGAAGTCGGGAGACCCCCCTTTGAGGTTCGGCCAGGGGAGCTGTTTCTCAGGTGTACGAGGCGTTGGAGAAGACGAGAAAACCGTGGCACAGAGAGAAGACAGGAGGACTTATACAGGTTCGGGCCGCCGGAGCGTAATACCCTACTCCTGTGTGTATGGCTAGGTGGGAGAATGAATACGGTTACAAGGCGAGTTCAGTCGGAACTGAGGAAGAAGAACAGTCGTCTGAGAATGAGATAGCGTCGGGGAGTCCGGGGTCTAGTCAGAGTCTGAGCTCGGGGTTCCTAATGCTCAAGCTTGCTTGCCCCTCGGTTCGGTGGCCTGGATCCTCCTTTATAGATTAGGGGAGTCCACAGTGCCAGAATACAGAGAGAGAGCTTTTCCGGCGAGCTCTCCTGTGCACACGTCTGCCTACGACGCCTATGCCGGAGTTGTTGCTGCTGTGGGCGGCTGGAGCACCGGCATGCCAGCAGCCGCCTGTTGCGCCACGCCTAGAGGAGCCCCTGTCGGGTGCTGCGGGCGGCTGGTCTGGTCGCCTGGTCGCCACACACGCCCGGAGGCGGCGCCTCCGGGCATGGGGCGACACTCGCCGGGGCGGAGGAGGCGCTCCCGGACGGCCCGCTCCCGGGCGGCGCTCGCCCCGGGGCCGGAGGCGGCGCTCCGGCGGCACTCGCCCGGGCCTGGAGGAAGCGCTCGGCCGAACAGGCGGCGTCCGGGCGTGGGGACGAGCACCGGGTCGCGGGCGATCGATCCGGGCACGGATGACCGGCGGGAGACACGGCCTCCTGCCGGCCGCCGGTCGTGAGCAGGACATGCCCCGGCGGAGCCGATGTGGCCGGAGATTTCACGCGTCCGCGGCTTGTGGGACCTCGTTCCCGTTTCGCCGCAGCGGCCTGGCCTGTTGCTCGAACCCTGGGGCTATCCGGGTTGCAGGAACAGGGCCATATCTCGGGAAACGAAAATTGGCGCGGGCCACAGGTTTAGCGAGGAACGAGGCGAGACTACCCACTTCCGGTCGCTAACTCGAGGGCCATAATGGCGGAGTCGAAGGGGCGTTTCACGCACACGGGTTCTGAAGCTATAAACGGCAGCTCGGGCAGAGGAGGATGAGGAAAAACTTCTTTTATTACCCCCTCCCAAGGGGGCCTTCTGTTATGTGCATGCCTTTCGGGTTGAAGAATGCTTGTTCCCTTTCCCCACAGCGTGGCTGTCGTAGTAACATTTGAATCGCAGCTTGGTCGCAACATGGAGCTACGTCGACGATTTGGTGTTGGAAGTCGCGCGATCGGGCGCCACTCTGCTCCAGTCTGGCGAGACGTCAGTAACCTTTCGATGGCACAAGGATGAAGCTGAACCCCGGACAAGTGCGTCTCGGGGTCCGGCCGCAAAGCTCCTCGGTTCCCTCGTGTCCGTCCAGCGGCTATTGAGGCAAACCCCGGTAGAAGATAAGCGGCAATCCGAACCTCTGCCCCTCCCTGGACGAGAGCTAGAACTGGGAGGCCAGAAAGCTGACGGTGGCGGGGCCGCAATAGGTAATCCGGTCACATACTCCAGGCTTGGGGAGCGTGCCTCCCCTATTCAAACTTCTACAGTAAATCCGTTCAGATTCGCCTTGGGACGGATGAAGGGCGGGACATTCAAGACCTTGAGATGCGGTACTCTCAGAGGTACTACTCGCCTCCTCCTGTCCTCTCATGTGGCACCCACCAAGAGAGCCTTTGTTGCTCTACATTCGCGGCACACTCCCGCAGGTGGTAAGCGCGGCGCTCGTCGTCGAGCGCCCTTGCACAGGCCAGGCGGGCCACCCGGATTCACTCCGGGCCGCCAACCTTCGGCGGAGCCCGACCTGGGCAGCCTCGCCAAGAGGCGAGTGGCGAGCCCCGGAACGGGCGCCCCGGGACATCCCAAACATTACAGCCGGGGCCCCAATGTCCAGCTCCATACCCTGTTCCTGGCGAGAGCTCGCTCTCCGGGGAGCTGAGCCCGGACCCCGCCCTTGTCGGCCGGCCTTCGGAAACACACCAAAGAAGCCGGTGTATTCGTCAGCGAGTACTGACCGTGACGCAAATCGCCGCTATCCAGCGCAAAAGAATGCTCTACCTGTTCTCATCCGCGTCAGGAAACTTCGCCACTACTATTCAAGGCGGCACAAGGTATTCGTAGTCACATCCTTTCCCTCGGGCAGATATGCATAACGGGAGGGACAGGCCGCGTCGCTAAGTGGGCGGTCGAGCTCGCTGAGTTCGCCATCCGCTCCCGCGCAATCGACCCATCCAAAAGCCAAGTCCTGGCGGATTTTTTCTAGCGGAATGGGACCCGGGGCCCGAGCCCGGACCCTGTGCTGGACGCGGATTCCCGGCCCCCGAGCTGCCAGCTGACCTGCGCCCTCCACTGGATAAATGACTCCGACCGGCTCCTATCCTCGCCGCGGGCCTTGCCGCCCCAGCGCCGGGGCCGGGATCGTCCTCGTATCCCCGCCCGGGAGAGTTCCGCTTCGTCGTCCCCTACTTCGGGCCACCAACAGACATGGCTGAGGACGAGGGCCTTCCTCGCCGGCCTCCCGGGCCGCGATCCGCCCTCGGGGTGCGACGGCTATGCGCGCAAGCCGACTCCGAGCTTGTCATCCAACCAGGTGGTCCGGAGTACCAGACCCTGGACCCCCAAGTTGGCCGCATAACGTGGACGAAGTGCGGAGGCTTTGAGCGCCCGTTTTCGACGACCCACGCTCCGCCACGTCCTCGGCAGTCGCAACCTAGCCGCCGACGAGCTCTCAAGACTGGCTTCCTCGCGGGCGCCTGTCCCCTCGGGGATTTTTTTCCAGGAAGCCCTCGAGACCTCCTCGGGTGGCGCGGGTGAAGAGATATGCCGGCCGCCACACATGGAAGGCGGCGCCTGAGGTGCGCCTGGCGAGTCGAGACCC